>JARKHS020015883.1:0-172762 GCA_030143305.2 Amblyomma americanum
AAAAATTTCCTCCGAAATAGACTCTGCCTGGGTGCCCGAGTGTGCATAATGCCTTCTTATTTCCTTACGCAAGGAAACATGCACCCGTTTGCTAGAAATGATTGGAAGCTTAGTCTTGAAGTGCCGATGTTGGATTATAACAGTTCAGTATTGAGCCCTGAAGCTACAAATAATTAAGATGGGAAAGCATTTAGCGAAGTTTGTACATTTCTTCCAGTCCTAAGAGTAAGGACATGTCAAAAGCGTTCAACTTTTCCTAGAGAAGATATTATAGACTTTTATGAATTTAGTTGATTGCATTTCTTGACCTCAAAGCAGAACACTTTAGAGTAGCATTTACTCCTTGGAAATATTCCATCTGATATACAATGGCAGGGTGTGGGCGCGTATAATTTAGTTGAAGTTAAAATACCGAAATAAAAACACATATAGGTGTGAAAACGTTTATCTAGCAATCATTTTAAAACGAGGTAGAAATACATGCTAATCATGCTTCCAAAGTGCATCCACAAAAAAAGTTACCTCAGGCATCTCTTAGAAGTACAGTGTAATGGTAATTAGCTCAACAAATATCAGCTCTTTGTTTTTAATGTTATTCTCATATCCCGGAAAAGAGAGGCGACGGGGAAAAAATGCGAGCATTTTTTCAGCACAAGCAGGTGTATCCTATAAATGTAATCTTCGTTTACACATGAAGGGAAAGGAAATTGCTTGCGTGCGACAATTTGCGACGAGCATAGTCTAGGCGAACGTTGGAAAAACCACGTTAGCTGGAAATACCGCTTCTCATATGCTTTCATGGGTCTCCTGAATCATGTGATAAAAAGTAAAGCTTCTGTAAGGTTGAATAAGTGCTACTTGTTTGACTGTACTTTTTACTTTTTGCAGCTTGCTTCTGTAGACCACCGCTAGCCCGAAGCGGCATTAGACTTCCGAATTACTTCTTCTCTCATGAACTTAAAAAGTGCATAAGAACTACTATTGGTCTAGAGGATGGCTGCAACAGTTTCGATACGAAAATTGATTGCTTGAGGACATGCGCGCCAAACTACAGGGGCAAGAATTATGTACTGCGAGGAAAAGGCAGAAATTGGTAAGGGGTGAAGTTTCTTTTTGCAAGATAGTTGACTCCGCTGTGATTTTGTAAAGAGCTTACGAAAACGGATTACGACAAAGTAAAGCAAAAATTATTCGTATTTACAAGAAAAGCGACAAAAGACATTTACCCCAACTATCATCCACTTGCAATCTTGCCCTTCTTCAGTAAAATTATTGGAGACACTTACCTTAGTCTAAAATCTTGCCAAAATAGCAGTATAGTTTCGGAGCAAGTTCTTCTAATGATTTAGCTGTCATTTCTTTTCCAGAAAAACCTAATCATGTATTTACTCTCGCGAGTTGTGCGGCGCTCTGTTTATTCACTCTTTAAAGCTTTCGACATGGGGAACTGGGAAATATTTTCATAAAACCTGAGTCGTAACTTCGGTAGACGCGGTTTTGCGACGCCTTTCTCTTTCAATCTTTCCCCTCACAACTCTTTCAACTCACCTCTGTCTGCACGTGGCAGCGATTTGGCTCAGCTCGACCCACTGTGCGGGCCCGTGCAATTTCCTTTTCATTATTCTTTCAGTCACAACCACAACAACAACTCAATAAATCATAGGATGGTCTTTTCAAGACTGAATTCAGTTTACCTATTTGGTAAAGTTATCGACCTATCCCGTAACTAGCTATCTAATACAGAGCAATCAGTACACGTCTCCGAGAAAATTTTAAATTCAGGAGAGCTACACTCTCATACCTCAAGTGTCGACCATAGAGCTTTTCTATTTCCTGCTACGCATTGCAAATGCATACACAACAGCAAATGTTGTTTCCGGCAAAAGCTATCTCAGCAGCATGAAAACTTCGGCGATGTGGTATAGATGCATATTGGGAGGAACAGCGCAGACTGAAGGAAGACGGACAGAAAGGAAATAACCACGAGCGCAGACTCGCAGCCACATTTTATTCAGAAAACCAGATATTTATTGTCCTCAATCAACAAGGCCCAACAACTCCCGCGCTCATGCTTACAGCACAATCTAAAAAACCACATCATTAGTCTCAAGAAATATATTTACAACAGTGAACACCGAAAGGAAATCAACTTCTATGCTTCCTAATGGCAAGGATAGCTCACTAACGCGCTCTCCTGCTTTTCTGTACAAAATAAGCCTTCATTAACTATATTTCGTTCGAGAGATCAGACAAAAAAGAAGAAATTCAAAACTAATCAGCATTTCTTTTTTTACAGAGGACCGTGCATCACTGGCTTTCTCGAAAATGAAACATTTACCGGGAATAAATCTTCTCAAAATGCAACAGACTTTTGGCACAGACTTTTGTCACTCAACTGACCACAAAAAAACGCAGATATATTGCATTAGTCGTCATATCAAACTAATCTTTGTAATTAAATGATAAATTACCGTTTAGCATCTATATTGAGCTGCTTTACGATACCCCTGACTGATTCGAATGATAAATGACAAAATTAGAGCTCTGGTGATGTTGTCGTCTCAAAGAACGTGTCTTCTACCGAAGTGTAGTTTACTCCAAAAGCAGATATTCGCACGAAGACATATAGGATGTCACTGCATCCAAACTGCAGCAATCATATGAGTGGCTGTAACGTATATACTTTGTATATAAAAATTGACTGAGAATTCTGGCCTCATTACAATACACTGGGCTCAATGTTCCAGTTTGGGTTGTTTTAATCAAGCTGGTAAAAGATCTGTTGCTCATGAAAAATGAACAGAAAAAACTTCTCTCGGCGGCACTTTACACACAGATGGCAATTCTATATCACCCTCTGATTAAGCATGAACAATAAAGCACGTCTCACCAGAGGCAATCTAAATCTAAGGAAATGTTTATCATTCAGCATTGACCCTTGCGCCAAATAGCAAAAAAGAGAAGAAAACAGAGCAGTACGAAAAATTCAAACGGTGAAAGCGGCAGGTGGGGCTCAGCTAAGTGCGCAATTACTGAAGGATGAGAAGCAGGTAGCGCTGCAAAACCTACGCACAATATAGCGCAATTATTCCTTAATACGAGCGTGCTGTAATATTAGAAGCACGATTAAGCTATTTTAATGCATCCGAAATGAGACGTAAAGGACTTGGATACGCTGATCACCTAACTATACATGCCTCACAACTCCTTCCGAAGGGAATCAAAAATGAATTTTGAGTGACCTTGGAGTTGAGTCACATAAAGGACCAGCACTAGCTATTGACAAAATTTAAATTATGATGATAGGGAAATGCGCAAATTAAGTAAAACTATTAAAAGGCCGTCCTCATTGCGGAAAGGCACGACTTATTCGATAGCTCAAAGTCATGCAGGCACTGGAGAACAAGAGGGTAGAGGATATATGTGTAACTGCTCTAAAATCGTATCGCCTTTGTTGCGGGGTTACCCCAAGACACCATCCTTGGCCCTCCACTACTGCCCTCCCACATACAGGTATTTCTCTCTCTCTCTCTCTCTCTCTCACACACACACACACACACACACACACACACACACACACACACACACACACACACACACACACACACACACACACACACACACACACGCACACGCACACGCACACGCACGCACGCACACACACACACACACACACACACACACACACACACACACACACACACACACACACACACACACACACACACACACACACACACACACACACACACACACACACACACACACACACATTAGACCAGGCACTGGTTTTTGTCAACTATCGTCATACAGTGCATGGACGCGTCTCCTTACAGCATTGAATTTGTCATACAGAGGGCTTGAAAAGGACAAAAAACGGGGGTGGGGCGACGAGGCAGAGAGAAACGCACCACAGACACCGCACCCACGCGAAGACGTGAGAGCAAAGACGCCGCGGCGTGTACGCCCCAACTGACACACACACACACACACACACACACACACACACACACACACACACACACACACACACACACACACACACACACACACACACACACACACACATATATATGTATATATATATACTATATATATATATATATATACTATATATATATATATATTGCTACGGACGCTGGGAGGACGACGAAGTGGTTGGTAACGAAGACGACGCTGAGGTGCGCGCTTGTGTGCTGAGAGTCTACTCCAAGCCATCGGTTCCTTGCGTAGCAGGTTACCTCTGCTCTTTCTACTGCTGCTTCTAGCCGCCACGTATCATTTGGTGGAGGTTGCTAAATTCGATCCCCGATCTCAAGCTGGCTCTCCGTCGTGGCCGCCGTCTCGCCAACATGTCTACCGAGTCCGAGCCATCTCCCTCTCCGTCAACACCGCCAGCGGTCGTCGTAGCCCACCACCGCGATCCGGGCACGTTCTGCGGCACAGACGACCTTGATGTGGACGACTGGCTGGCCCTTTACGAACGCGTCAGCACGCACAACAGGTGGGATCCAACGCTGATGCTCGCTAATGTGATATTTTACCTGACCGGCACCGCGAGAGTGTGGTTCGAAACCCACGAAGATGACATGACCTCATGGGACATATGTAAGCAGAAGCTCCGTGACCTCTTCGGAAAACCCATCGGCCGCCAACTCGCCGCCAAGAAGGCACTCGCGCCCCGCGCCCAAACTTCCTCTGAGCCATACATAGACTACATACAAGACGTCCTCGCCTTGTGCCGTAAAGTTGATATAGATATGTCCGAAGCAGATCGAGTTGGACACATACTGAAAGGCATTGCCGACGATGCCTTTAATCTGCTTCTATGCAAAGACTGTTCCACGGTCGCTTCTGTTCTTGAGGTGTGCCGCCGTTTCGAGCAAGCCAAACACCGGCGCATTTCTCACCTTTTTGACCGGCTGCCGAACACTGCTGCTAGCTCCTCCTGTGAAGATCTGCCAACATTGCGGCAGCCTTCCGACCCGGCTAACTTAACCCGTATCGTTCGCCGCGAACTGGAGGCGATGACGCCCGCTGTTTCTTCCTTGCCACTGCCGGACAACACCTTGGCCCTCATCCAAGCCGTCGTTTGCCAGGAGGTTGCGAACTTGGCCGTCCCTTCTCCTCGCGTCGTGGACAACGCTCCTGCCAGCCCGGACCCTCCGGTGATCGCAGCTGCCACTTACAGTCGCAGCTTCTCGCCTCGGTACCGATATCGCAATCCTGCCGAATGGCGTACCTCTGAAACAGGCCGATCTGTTTTACCTGCTCTCGCGTCGGACACATCTCCCGTCACTGCCGCAGCCGTTGGTCTCCGCCACCTCGCCCCTACTCCTTCATCGACCGCCGCAACGACTACGGCCCGCACCGCTTCACACCACGACCCGATCCGCTCCCTGACGAGCCCGCTCCGCACTCTCGTGGGTCCAGCCGCTCACCTTCCCCATTAGGCAGCCGCTCCCGTTCTCCTCCCACACGCCGCAGCCCTTCTCCTTACACCTCCCGCCATTTCTCGGAAAACTAGCCGATGCAGCCCCCGGAGGCGACGCTGCATCATTGACCCGGCCTGAAAATCCTTTCTTGACCCCCGCTGCCCAACGTAATCTCTTGGAATGTTCTCGTGGATGGTGTCCCGGTCCTTGCCCTCATTGATACTGGCGTCCAAGTGTCTGTCCTGAGCTCTTCTTTGCGCCGCCGTCTGAAGAAAGTTTTAACGCCTGCCACCATGTCCACGGTTCGCGTCGCCGATGGCAGCCCCGCTGCCGTGATTGGAATGTGCACTGCGAGAGTCAGCATTGCCGGGCGTCATATACCCGTTCTGTTCACCGTCCTGACCCGGTGCCCTCAGGACATAATCCTTGGCCTTGACTTTTTAACCGCCCATTCAGCTCTTATTGACTGTTCCTCAGGCCTTCTTTGATTGGATCTGCCCCTGTGCAATGACGACTCCACCAGCTCACCTCGCCTTCAATCCACCGAGTTTGCTCGTCTCCTGCCACAAACCGCTGTCTACATCCCTCTGTCGCCTTCTCCTCCCGTCCCTGATGGAGACTACGTCGCCTGCCCTATCACCGCTGTGATTCTGAATCGTAAAGTCCTTTTTCCCCACACCATTGTCCACATCACCAACAACTGCACCTGCCTCCCTGTCCTCAACTTCAGCCTGTCCCCTCAGGTACTTTCGACCGGCATTTCCCTTGCTGATCTGTCCGCATTGACCGATTGCACAGTTTCTGTCCTGGCTCCTGACCCAACGACTGCCGTCTCCAATGTCCCTACATCGCAACCCTCCCGTGAGGACTCCATTTCCCGGATGATCGCGGCCGATCTGCCCTCTGCTGATTCTACAGCTCTTCATAGCCTTTTGTCCTCCTACAGTGATATTTTTTACTTTGGGGACCGTCCCTTGGGTCAATCCTCTGTTGTCGCCCACCACATTGACACCGGCGAAGCCCGCCCTATTCACGGACGGCCCTATAGGGTCTCCCTCGTTGAGCGCCGTGTTATTCAGGCCAGAGGTGGACAAGATGCTGGCCCGCAACATCATCGAGCCTTCGAGTAGTCCTTGGGCGTCCCCTGTCGTGCTTGTTAAAAAGAAAGATCAAACCTGGCGATTATGCGTCGATTACCGCCATCTGAATGCCGTCACAAAGAAAGACGTCTACCCTTTGCTCCGAATTGACGACGCTCTCGACTGCTTGCACGGCGCCAGTTATTTGTCCTCCATCGATCTTCGCTCAGGGTACTGGAAGATCGCTGTCGATGAACGGGATCGGGAGAAAACCGCCTTTTTCACCCCGGACGGCGCTGACCTCTTGCTCGTGGTCCCTCAACACCTGCGCAGCAGCGTCCTTGAACAGCTTCATGACGTTCCCACGGCCGGTCATCTTGGAGTCTCCCGCACCTACGACAGCGTGCGCCGCCGCTTCTTTTGGCCCGGTCTATACCGTTCTGTCCGCCGTTATGTGGCCGCTTGCGAACTGTGCCAACGGCGGAAGACGCCCTCGGTTCTCCCTCCCGGGCACCTTCAGCCGATTCCCCATCCCCGTAGACCCGTTTTCCCGTGTCGGCCTCGACCTGCTCGGCCCTTTTCCGGTGTCTGCTATGGGAAACAAATGGATCGCCGTCGCGACGTACTACTCCACGCGCTACGCTATTACTCGAGCGATCCCAATCAGCTGCGCAACTGATGTCGCTGACTTTCTCCTGCACGACGTCATACTCCACCACGGTGCTCCCCGTCACCTGCTCACCGATCGCGGTCGCTGCTTTCTTTCCAAAGTGGTCGCCGAACTCCTCCGCTCCTGCTCCATCCGTCATCAATTCGCCACGGCCTACCATCCGCAGACGAACGGCCTCACTGAACGTCTGAACCGTACCCTCACCTACATGATTTCCATGTACGTCTCCGACCATCACCGCGACTGGGATATTAGCCTCCCATTTGTTACATTCGCCTAAAATTCTAGGCGTCACGATACAGCCGGTTTCTCCCCTTTTTACCTTCTCTTTGGCCGCGATCCTTTGCTGCCCTTCGACAGTGTACTGCCCGCCACCGCATCCACGAGTCCTTACGCTCGGGACGCCATCGCACGCCGCCGACGCGGCCCGTCTTGTCGCCCGCCAGCGGCTGTCGACCTCCCAAGTCAATCAGAAACGACGTCATGACTGTCGCCGTCGTGAAGTCACCTACTCTCCTGGCTCCCTTGTGTTACTCTGGATCCCTTCCCGTCGTGTGGGCCTTTGTGAAAAACTGCTTCCCCGATATACAGGCCCTTATCGGGTCGTACGTCCGGTGACCGCGGTGACGTACGAGATCACCCCGCTACATCCGCCATCTCCGGCCGCCGCACCCCGCACCGACATCGTCCATGTGTCCCGCCTCCAACCTTACAACTCGCCGTCTAGCTGGCCTGTGTAGTGCGCACCGGGCGGTGCTTTTGCCGCGAGGGGGGGGTCATGCTACGAACGCTGGGAGGACGACGGAGTGGTTGGTAACGAAGACGACGCTGAGGTGCGCGCTTGTGTGCTGAGAGTCTACTCCAAGCCATCGGTTCCTTGCGTAGCAGGTTACCTCTGCTCTTTCTACTGCTGCTTCTAGCCGCCACGTATCAATATATACATATATATATATATATATATATATATATATATATATATATATATATATATATATATATACATTAGACCAGGCACTGGTTTTTGTGAACTATGGTCATACAGTGCATGGACGCGTCTCCTTACAGCATTGAATTTGTCATACAGAGGGCTTGAAAAAGACAAAAAACGGGGGTGGGGCGACGAGGCAGAGAGAAACGCACCACAGACACCGCACCCACGCGAAGACGTGGGAGCAAAGACGCCGCGGCGTGTACGCCCCAACTGACACACACACACACACACACACACACACGCGCGCGCACACACACACACACACACACACACACACACACACACACACACACACACACACACACACACACACACACACACACACACACACACACACACACACACACACACACACACACACACACACACACACACACACACACACACACACACACACACACACACGCACGCACGCACGCACGCACGCACGCACGCACACAATATAAAAGAGGGAGGCTGGGATGGGAGGGCACGCGGCAACCTCGGGAAAAAAACAGCGTGGTGGGGGATTAACAAAATAAGCTGTGTGCCCGCCAATTGTGAGCGTTTGTAGCGCCTCTGGCCGCGTCTGAGTGGACTCGTGGGACCCTGAAAGATAGCCCAACGAAGACGCACAGGTTGCGACTGGCCAAAGTGGCGCCACATGGTGATACGTGAGCCGCTAAAACCAGATGAGATTCCCCTACGAAAACAAGTTGGAAAGGATCGTTTACAGGAATGGAAAGAAAGAAAGGATGATAAGAAAAATTCCACTGCAATGGCTGAGAGAAAAACAGGAGATACGAATGCACATGACACACACACACAAATATGTCACAGTTGTAGCATCTTTAAGCAGGAGAAGTGCTGGAAAAGCTTGGAAGCCCAAAAATAAAATTAATGAAAGCGCAGCAGTGTTAGAAAATGTCCCAAAAATTGCTGGTGGTTTACCTTCTGGTTAAACCTGGAGTAAAGCGAAAGCTACAGCTGGCCGAGTGGAACTTGCTCAGTTGAATTGCAAGGTCAGTCTTTCGCCGCTCCGTTTCGCTGGGCGTTCCTTCATCTTCGTCCCACTTGACACGGCGCATGCGCACAGCTGTGGTCGCTCTGATTCGCCGGCGCGCCGCGCCGCCGGCAGCAGCAGCTGCTTCGCACCACGTGACTGGTCACGTGACCAACCACGTGAGGAACCATGTGGTCAGCCATGACGCCGCGCCGCCGGCAGCTGCTCCGCCCCACGTGGCCAACCACGTGACCGCGTCGCGGCGCCGCCACGCTGAAGGCTCGAAATGCTACCTTAATGTAGCTATCGCTACGAAAGGAATTTCGTCCCAGGGAACAGTGCTTAGCAACAATACAACAATAATGGGATAAATACAAATGACCAGCGAAAGCAAACAAGCGCACAAATAGATCCAAATACAACACAAAAGTGTGAAAAAAGTGTCCTAAGAAAAAGGTTTTACCGAAAACGCCGCGACCGGCAAGAACGCAACAATAATAATAGGATAAATACATATGAGAGACTGGCGTCACAGAATTAGAGAGCGTTAAACCACAACAAGAATGTCAATACCTCTACTAGAAATGAAAGTGTTAAGCATGTAAGAACGTTATCAAAGAGTCATCATAGTAGATATACGGAGCAACCGTTTAGGTGCAAAAGATTTCACAACAAAAAACATTGCAGGAATATTTAGCCGGAAACGGAGGAGAGTTTTGTAGCACTCTGATTAATGCCATCAGACAAAATGTTGAGTTTAGATATTGAATATGTTTCACATGCTTCCCTGTCGTAATGTCTCTGGAAGCCAGATCGCAGTATGGTGGCCTTGAAGTTTCCAAATTGATTACCTTTTGTTGTTACGTGTCTTGAAAGAGGCACACATGGCAGTGATAGTATGTGTGTTCTGTTATTTATTCTCAATCGAGAAGGAGCTTCAGTTTGCCCAATGTAGTGCGCACGGTACACACCACATTCGAGAAGGTAAACAACGTTGCTGGTGTCACAGTTGAAGTCTCCTCGAATTTTTAATGAGAAAGACGACGCTGTGCTACGAACTTCTGTGACCGCACCGGCCATTGGGCAGAGCTTACAGCGCTGTTTATTGCAGGGGTTGCACCCTGAAACTTCACCTTTTTCTGGTTTCGAGGAGGTAATGGTATGTTTGATATTTCTTGCCCTCCGATATGCGACACGGGGTGGTTCGAGAAGCAGGTGCGTCATTTGTTTCACATTGAAGAAGAATGTTCTGATGTTTGAGTTTTTTTCAGAACAGTGTTACCATTCGGTGCTAATGGTGAGTTGGTTATTGCCACATTAATGTGGAAATTTGTCTACGCATGCTTGGCGCTATGTGTCATTGTACGGTGGTATTGTGCACAGCTCTTATCAAGGCATTGTGGATGATGGGCTTGGGTAGCACTGCCGTACCAAACCCTAACGGAGTGTCTTACAGTTAGAGCCAATTGCTCTTCAGGGAGCAGATGGGTTTAAATCTTCGAGCCCGGCTGTATGGTATTCCTTTTTTGCTATGTTTTACGTGGCTACTTTCAGAATGAAAGTATTAGTATTAGAGCAAAATTTGGCTGCTACGACTATTTACGTGCCTGCATGCTTTGTCTACAACCTTTCGAAAGCGCATGCATTTTCGCACGATGCAGCCAGATTTTTCGAGCCACAGCGACGAGCGTAATCACGCTTTCGAAACTAATATGACGGTTACTAACGGACGGCTTCAAATCTCTAATTCAAACAGGCGCCTAACTCTAATAGTTAGAGTTAATTTTTAGAAACTAGCAAACCGCGTTACCAGTTGAAACGATTCACCGCTTTTCTGGTGACCGCCAAGCGTGGCAATACCATGCCACAAAACCCATATTTTAACGTAAAAAATCGAATTTTTAAAAATTACTTACCCAGCGCGGTGGCTCAGTGGTTAAGGCGCTCAACTACCCGACCGCGGCGGCCGAGTTTCAATGGATGCGAAACGCAAAATGAGCCCGTGTGCTATGCGATGTCGGCGCACGTTAAAGATTCCCAGGTGGTAGAAATTATTCCGGAGACCTCCACTACGACACCTCTTTTTGTCTCCTCTTGCACGCCCACCTACCTCTCTTTCCTTCCGGTGCGGTCCCGGTGTCCACCGACATATGTGAGACAATTACGCCGCCATATCCTTTCCTCGGAAACAATCAAAAACCGTATTGATCATCGGACAGAGTTTACAGCGCGGAAGACTTTACTGTAACACCCGGTATAAGGAATCGAAGCTATAAGTTTGAATCGAGGAGCGACGCACTCTCTGTTGGTACCTGATATAGTGTGTTCACTTGGTTACTGTTTTGGTCAAACTGGCCTTCATTGCAGACAGACGCGTCCTTGACAAACGTAAGTAGTAAGAGCTAACGCTCTTAGCGTCGTCCAAATTGTGCTTGTAAAAGCACGGCCGAATTAGACCAGGAGAAAAATTTTGACCCTTACACGGTGATTGATGATGGTGGAATTTGGGACCATTCTTGGGCCATAGCGGTGCCACTTGTAGATAATAAGGAAGATCGATTTCGACGCTATTATATTCTTAAACAATTTTAGCTTGTGTTTCTAGAACCCTTAGGCTTGGAGGTTCATGAATTTTTGGCTGGTCATATGATTCTAAATAGTGTGCAATGCCGTCAGAGTGGAAATTTTTGCTGTA
Source organism: Amblyomma americanum (assembly GCA_030143305.2). Lineage (NCBI taxonomy): Eukaryota > Metazoa > Arthropoda > Arachnida > Ixodida > Ixodidae > Amblyomma > Amblyomma americanum. Next base: position 11,853 of record JARKHS020015883.1, read on the forward strand.
TTAGGATATGACGTCCAAGGTTCAAAGAAATGCCCTGCCAAGTAGTGTTATGTAGGCTATTTTGCGGAGAAAGTTCTTTATGTTGATGTAGGATATAGGTATGGCCGGAATATGAATAATAAGGGTTTTGGTGTACTTTGAAATTTTGTGATGGTGCCTTTTCCTGAAAATATTGTGCGTCCAGGATTACCGTTTTATATACTTTAGAAAGCATGTAAACGCGTCCAGGAGAAGGAGATGAAGCTCTCAGTGTTGTGCATAATTTTGGCGTAATTTCACTGTGCTTTGTGAGGTGCAAGAGGATATCGGATATAGCTTTGGAGTGCTATAGTCTGTGGGGTCGCCATGAAGCTGTTTGTACAAGTTGTCGGGATGCTGTCGGATGCATTCTGCTATATACTCATCCCCGTTATAGATAACGGTGCTTCTACTCTTATCAGCTGGCTTTATGATGATGTCGGTGGGCTTTCTCTCTGCCTCTCGGGCACTGCGTTCATATATAAGAAGATTGTCTGGTCTTAGCCGATGGTTTTTGAAACTTCAGTATTTTTTTTTATTGCCCTTACAAAAATATCGTAGTGTGGTTCGCGTACGGTGTGAGCTGTTCAATTTTAGTTTGACAGGCGGACGCCCGAGCCTCGGTGGGGATTTTAAGCCTTCTCGAAGAAGTATTCTCTCAGACGAAGTTTTCTTTAGAAATAGTCAAGATCTTTTAAGCGATGGAATTCGTTATATCTGCCTGTGCAGGGGCTAAATTTAAGCCCTTTAGGCAGGGGGCTGTGCGCTGCTATATGATGCACTGCTCGTGCTGGAACGCTGCTCCGGTGTCGCATCCCCGGCTGTCTTCTTCTTCGGTTGCCTCTTTCTCGTGGGCTTGACTCATGGAGCGATGGTTTGGTTCCTACGGTCTGCGGGGCTAAGTCCTAGCTGTTTGGGTTTGTGCTGCTGTTGCTGCACTGGTTGTCTGACGTGGTTGTTTTGCTGCTGCGTTTCCACGGTCCCTCGATGTCCGAGAGCTGTGCGGTGGACTGATGGTTACGTCGGGAAAGCTAGCAGCATCTTCTCCGATGGAGAAAACAATTTCGCCGACTAAATGTGCAAATCTCCGAGGCTCTGGATTTTTCATAGAATTTTGTTGTGACGCGTTGACTTTCCATCGAACCGCTGTGTGGTGGCAAAGAAGGAGGAGCAAGTTGTATATATTCCAACAGAGTACTGACACTCCGCAGAAGCTTTTGTGCACGCCGTGCGCTTGAGAACTGCGCTTGAGTGGAATACTTCGAATCGATGGTCCAAAAAGAAGGCGTTCTGCCCTTGTCAGCAGATGTCGACAAGGAGAAAATTCAATGTCTGTGCATTCCTGTTAATATTTACAACTTGACGATTTTGGTTGAGTGGCACTTGAAATACTGATCCTGAGGTCGCGCCACCATTGCGAAAATATTAACAATGTCGGGTCTAAACCATTCTGATGGGGCGGAACTGTTGCACATGCTGGCCTGCAGCAGCAGCGGCGTCCATGATGGCTACGTCGTTGCATCTGACGTGGATAAAGAAATCAAGTACCCCTCGTGATACCCAACCCAGATGATTGAGAGTCTTCAATTTTGGCGCTAGGTTAGCAGGTGAATGCAGATGAATGCCGTAATCACAGCTTAGTGCCAACATCTGTTTTGCCCGAAGTCACCAGTCCAATCGATCGATCGTGCTTTTTTGTTCCGGGTTTCGCAGCATGTTGCCGTATGTCCAGGATAGAATCCAGTGGTTGGATCGCGCTATCACCCAAGTCATTATCTTGAAAAACGACGTGCGTCACGTCGATCTCGCATTTCTGATGCTTGACAGTAAGACCAGCCACTGGAATGCGGCCCAAAAACTCTCTCAATATGAGCAAATGTTCTTTACAAGTAAAGTTTTCGACTAGGGCGTCATCTATGTAATGAGGTACGATTGCGAGGCCTGATAGGAGTGATCTCATAAGGCGGTAAAATAGGCGACGCGGTCTTAACCCCAAAAGGCAAATGTAGGAATTGGTAGTTCCCAACTGAATCAAAAAAGCAGTGATAGGTCGTGATGTTCCGTCGAAAGGCACCTGCCACGAGCCTTTTGTGAGGTCTATCTTCGAGAAGTAGGTCTTAGTGCCGACCTCCGCGAACATGATGTCCGTCCACGGGTGGGGTTCATTGTCGGCACTAGCACAAGGTTGATACATCGGAAATCGACACAAGTGCAGTATGTGTTATCAGGATTTTTAAGGAAGATCAAAGGCGAATTGTATGGACAGATGGAGCATTCAATAACCCCTAGCGTCAGCATGTCACTGACTTTCTTTTAAACAACCTCTCTCACTGCAAACGGAAGTGAGTATTGAGGGGTGTTGATGGGTTTCGACATCGCTATCGCTTCGCCTACCATCCTTGGTTTCGGTGGGCCCAAGCAGTGCGAACTCAACGTCTTCAGCGGCGCTGTCGGCCACGATGTCGAGTAGTTTAGACAGAGACGTGAAAGTGGATTATCACATTGCTCTTAATCTATGACACCGGTACGTATCCATCAAACTTAAGCGAACGAGTACAAACTGCGCGAACAAGACGGTACGTAAGGCACACAAATGGACAGACAAAACGCAGACTTCCAACTAATTTTATTTGTCAAAACACGTGGCTAATAGGGCCCGCGAACATAACAAGAAAAACACTATCGCCATAGGGCTCGACGACAGAAAACAGCAGAATTTAGAGGAGAATCAGAGCCGGTGTGAAACACGAATATGCCCTTCTAGACACTCATGTTGTGTCGATAGCGATCGCGAGGGCGAGATAATGCAGTCGTCACCCCTTTTGGCAATCAGGAAAGCCTCGATAACCTCCCTTTTAGTTTTGCTGCGTGCCTTATAAAGGAAAGCGGTTTTGTCTAGGTAACGAACGCAGTTGCGGCTGTGTCAGCTTTTGCAATGCAATGGTAGATTGCTGCCTGTGCCGGTGTGCATCATCACTGGTGTGCATCGCTCACTGATGCACCAGCCAGTTTGGCCGATGTAAACCCGCCCGCAAGATAGAGGTATCTGGTATATAACCTCGGAGACACACCTGGTGAACTTGTTCTGATAATTTACCTAGTACGACCTGTGTTCTGTTCTTGTTTCTTTTCTTGTGGGAGCAGAGGACATACTTTTTTCAGTTTACAAGGCGCCGAAAAAACTACACGTATTCCATATTTAACTGCCACATTCTTGATGCTGTGGGAAAGGCAGTGAAAATACGGCATGGTGAAGGGAAGGGTCTGGTCCACGCATTGTACTTTCCTTTGTGCAATCTTGAGCCTCTGATGAAGTCTTCACGTGAGCTGCGAATTACGTGCTGAGGGTAGCCCGCGGATTCGAGCCGCATAACGCGATTCTGGAAACTCGATGATAGTGAGCACATGACTTCTGAATGGCAGACAAACAAGAGGACATGATGATGCTACGTTTCACTAACTTAAAATGATCACTTTTATAAGGTAGAGATTTTTGTTCGACCTAGGACTCTAAGACCAGCAAACACGAGCATCATAAAAATGCAATTTGAGGTCTAGAAACTGGATGCTGTTCTCTCTTGTAACTCAATGAGCAAATCGCAGTCCATGTCCGTCAGAGGAGAAGGTGGCGAAAGTGCTAGCAACAGCGCTGTCAAGATCAAGCTTAGAACAGATATCTAATATCACAAGATAGCCGTCAACATAACGAAACTCTTCTCACACCGGTTTTTCGAAAGCTCTTGTTTCAGGCGCCTGTCCAAAGAAGCCATAAAAATGTCGCAAAAAACAGGAGCAACAGATGAGCATTTGTATCGGATCCTCTGTTGCTCCTGTTTTTGCGACCGAAGCGTTGCCTAGTGGTAGAGCACCCGCCTTGCATTCGGGAGGTGCTGGTTTCGGTTCTCAGTACCACCGGGGGCCAACCGGCCTTGTAATGGGTAGAAGGTTTCTCCCGGCCTTGTGCTCGGCTCTTTGGGGTGGGATGCTTGGGAAAAGGGTCTTGATCACAGTTGCCTTGACGGATCAGATATTAGTTCCGCCGTCAAGCAACCCTAATACCCCTGTCACATGGCCAGTTTCAATGCCGATCGAGTCGAGGGTCTTCGAGATTCTCAATCACCATCGAACTCGAAGGAGTTGTGTCGCTGCTACACGGCAAATCTCAATGGCCATTGAAATGGTTCTCGTGTCTCACACTACGCTTGTGTGGCGCCACAATCGATACTTTAGATTTTACAAAATAACAAAAATATTTGATAAATGTATACGAAATGCTTAAATACACGCATACGCGCATGTAGTCTAAAACCCTTTAAATTGCACGCACGCGACGGACAGATGCAGACACTGTTGTAGCCACTCTAATACAAGACGAGTCAAAACCAAGCCAGTCCAACTGCGTCGAAGCGCTGCTTCGTCAGGCTTAACACATGGGAAGTCGCCTTGATATCTGAAAAACAAACGCTAATTGTCTCTTGAAACGTTATGCGAGGGTAAGAATGGGCAAATCGAAGGCGAACACAACAGCTTAGAACACGATATTGCTTTGAGGAATTAGCGACGAAGTTGTTATCGCTGCGAAGCGGGCGCGCAGGGCTCCGTCATGTTGTCAACGCAAAGTACGCAAACAACGCAAAGACCGCAACGCCAAATTAATGCGCTTTATGCGCTTAAAACCAGTCTGATACAATTTTAGAATTATTGTACAGACTGCTTGCATTAAAGTCTAGGCGAATAATGTTTGTTCATGCTTTTGTACCATGAATGTGTCGTGTACGAAAGTGCGCTTGGCGCCTCTCGAAGCAACGCTAGCAGCCTTGGGCAGCGCTCGAAGGCCCTCGAAATCTCGATGGAGTTCCGCGCTGCTCCGTTGACTCGATAGGCTGTTGACTCGATCGCCATTGAAACTGCCCGTGTAGCAGCGCTCGATCGCCTTTGAGTCGACCAACTATAGGTTCGAGGGCCCTCGAAATGCCCGTGTGACAGGGGTATAAATCCGCCTCTTACGGTAGAAGCGCTTCGTCTTCGGCTTTCGCTTGGCTGGGCACGTTTAGGCTTTGGGAGGTGGTTGGTTCGAAACCCACCGCCGGACACCCACCGGCAAAAATAGGTACAGGCCACCCCGGCCCGGCATCCGGCTTCTGCAGGGGTGTGTCCTTGGAGGAGGCTCCGCAAACCCCGCTGCGCCCTTTCGGGGGCAAACCCAGTTTCGAACACTAAGCCTGCAAATGTGTTCGTTTTTCACTGCGAAGTGAAAAGTTCGACCCAAAGCTCGTACGCTCTAACCAGCGTCAAGTTCAACACTGCTGTAATCGATCCTTCGTCAGAAGCTTCATCAGAAGTGTCAGCTTGAGTATCACTGCGGTCCGGGGCAAGTCCGGTTTTTCCGGCAGTCCGACTATGTGAGACTTTGTGAGTTCATTCGTTCTCTTGTGAGTGTCTTTTAGCGATGTCATCGTCTCGCTTATTTGCTCGGATTAACGCTCCGATACTGTGGATGCACAGGCGGTGCTGTGTTGGGAATAGGTATCCGGACATTGCCCCAGCATAGTAACAGATGTGCAGGAGCAACGCAGTAACAAGCAATAGCACAAATTGCACTTGGGCAAGGCAGCAAAAAAAGGAATATATTGCCGCTTTTCTTAGCGAAAACAAAGAGCCGGTTGCGCACCTGCGATGCAAAAAACATATGGGCGATAGCGATGCTGGCGCAATGGCTACTTACATGCTCACTGAAAACGATGATGGGGTGCAGGGTATATGTAAGCTTGGTCTTCTGCGATGCTGCTGCTGCAGTGATGAACTTGATTTTCTTTACTGGCACAATGGCGGGAGAATATCCCTCGGCGTCAGCGCATGCCTGCGTCCGGAGTGACAGGCTGCGAAGAGAGCAGGCAGCGCGTCGCCAGGGGCAAAGATGTCATAGAGCGAAGTACAGAGGCGCGTTAGCCATGCAGGCGCATGCCTCCTTCCTTTCCCTTTTATATATATATATATATATATATATATATATATATATATATATATATATATATATATATATATATATATATATATATATATATATATATATATATATATTATTTTATCTGTTTGTAAAATGCCCTGGCGCCTCGCATACAGGTGGTTGGATGGGCAGAATTTGTTTATATCACACATTGGTTGAACTGCCGCAAATATTACAGCCGCCCCGTTCTAACGTCTGAAGAGCACCCTTTTCATGTTCGTTTTTTAAGAGAGGGAGAAATGAGCCGCAGCTATATTTTCTAAATATGTGCCCGGGTTGCCCACACTCTCCTGTTGGTTGGAATGTCAATTATGCAATTTTTGGGGATAAAGTTAGTTGCTGTTGTATTGGCAGATGGTTAATGATTTTCATTGTGCTGTGATGCCAATTTCATATAAAATACACCATTGTACACTCTATTTGCGGAATGTCTAGCGGAGTAACAATTTAATGTGCAGTGCGTATTCACTGTGATAAATGCGAGGAACGTTACTGAATGACTGACTCTTGGCGCGTTCTGCTCTCCTTGTCAAAGCACTGTTTACAGAGGTCGTCAAAAGTGGCTTTGGTCGTACCCTTGTGGTTGTGGAAACTTGTTTGGAGGGCTCGGTGGGCCACGGTTTTGGTGACGACGGGGTGTCGAAGGCTTTTATAATGGCCCAGGTTCTGGATACGCTGGAAAAGCCTGCCCGACTTGTTTTACAGTGGACTGCATCCACTGCTGTTCCCGTTCACCTCAGCGTCACAAAATAAACAAACTATGGGATTTGCTCTGTATTTCGCACTCTTTGAGTGTCCGGTGCAATATTCTAATCGTAGTGCATACCAGAAATCTTGGAGCCAACTCACCACTTTTTGCATTTAGCGCAATAGATGCAATAGATGATAGCTGCAACGGTTTTCGTCCTCATTTCTTTCTGTAGCTCTCTTGCGGTCCCTTTTCGTTCTTTGTTTCGCCAGAGGCTTATTCTGATCAGAACTCGCCAGTGTTTCTTGCTTCATTCGAATGGGCCAAGAAATATTAAATTGGTGCAGTTCCTAGCGCGCAAACGCACAGCATGCCCTATTACGTGAAGAATTGGTTGGGCTTTGGCTGGGTGTTCAACGGCTTATTTATCAAGCTGCAAGGTAGCCGCCCAACAAAAATGAATCAAGTGCATTATTTTAATATTAAACTAGCATCTTCAATTTTCAATATTACTGGACAAGCGAAGAGCAGGACCAGGGTCCGAACCCGGGCACTCTGGCTCAATAGGCGAGCGCCTTTACCACTGATCCACCGCGGCGGGTGATCAGCTGCAGAAATGGTGCTGCCATCTGTTGCGATTTGGCCGGATGCAGAGCACCTTGCTTTCCACACTAGTGGACAGAGGGCGAAAGAGACCAATATCATTTTTGCGCCTTCTTGAATGCCAACACCGAGGCGGCGTGCAACCTGCACAAAGACCTTTCTACAGCAACTGTCTACAGCGGCGCTTCAAGAAACGAAACGAAATCGAAAGCATGTGACTAGAGTACCGAAAGGGCGTCTTAGATCAAAGTGAACTTATGTGCGCACTTGTTGATTCCAAAGAGCGGCTTATAGTTGCGCCTCAGCCGTTTAGTCCCACTTCATTCCGCCTGCACGCCGTAGCCCAAGATTTCGCGTACCCAGGCCCCCCTAGTTCAGTCAAATGAAGGAACCATGTGTCATTTTTTAATATGTGGCCATTGCGCCTATTTTACGCGATAAGGTAAGGACCTCGTTCTGCTGAAAACCTGGCGTCAGCCGTAGTCCCGCCTCAGTCGGAAAAATCCCAGAAGTTTGAAATGAAGCTAACATCTGGGGAGGGTCAAAATAAAGCAAAAATTGGCGAGCAGGTTCCTCTAATGGTGGTATTTCAGACTATAAGGTAATTTATCGCTAGAAATTAACCGGCACTGGGGGTCGAACCGAGGCCGTCTGCAAGCCGAGGTGGACACGCAATGCATACGAAGGACACCTTTGTTAATTTTTTCTTTATTGCATGGAATTGTAATCCGCTGGCTACCGAATCCTTTACGTACACTCATGCCATTCCGCAATGCAGACACACATTGTCATGGCTTTGTACACTGCACACCACCTGCACATCAACATTGCAGGAGACATACACATGCGTCAAGAACCGGTAAACATTTCAGGCGGCCGGTCATGCGTCGCATAAACCCTCCCACCAAGCGGCACAATGTTCACAGAACAGAGACTTACTTAGATGAACGAGGTCGTTCTGCGTATCGGTCCTTTATGCGGCTCTTCCACAGGCTAAAGATTCTAATCAGCAAGGGTCGTTGGTTGAAGCTTCCTAGAAGGGCACCTAGTGAAAGCTTTGTGTTGCGTATGACTTAGTAACGTGTATTTAAAATGGATACTTATGTTAGACTAATTGAAAGAAGAAATGTAAATAAGCAAATTAGCCCTCAGAAATTCCGCGGTATGAAAAGGCGGTGTTGTGGCGCTTCATTGCACTGTATCAAACGGTGTGTATGTTATGAGTAGTAGTACGTAATATGTAGAGCAGTGTAACCTAGATGGTGATTGGTAATCATTATTGTGATCGGTATATGTGATTATAAGCGATGATCGTGATGGCTAATGTGATAGTGGATTGGAAATGGGTAATTGTGATTGCTAATCGGTCTTTAGTGACTGGTGATGGGTGATCGATAATTGTAATCTGACATTTGGGAGTTGTACCTGGTAAGTGCTAATTTATGATTGCTAATTGATTCTTGCGATTTCGGAAGGCGCTATCGCTTCTACTCTTAGGCGAAGCTTAAGCGTCCTCCAATTTTCACTTCTTTCACTTCCTTCTTTATCCATTCTCCTTACGGCGCGGCTCCGGTGTCCACCGAGATATGTGAGACAGTTACTGCGCCATTTCCTTTCCTCAAAACCAATTTTCAATTTATTCCGCTCCAGTGGACGGGCGCTTAACCAGTGAGCCACCGCGGCGGGTCGCCCTCCTTCCCGTCTTTTCAGCTCCTGGACGGAGAGAGTAAGAGAACGAGAAAGCAGGAGAAAGGCAGAAGAGAGGACGGGAGATGTAGCCTAGGAGCGATGGCACTCCGTGCGGCTAAGAGAGAGCAGTTACCCGTACAGGTGTTGCCTAGAGAGAGAGGTGTGGTTTATGGATTACGGGTTTAACGTCCCAAAGCGACTCAGGCTATGAGGGACGCCGTAGTGGAGGGGTCAGGAACTTTGGAAAACCTGGGGTTCCTTAACGTGCACTCACATTGCAGAGTACACGCGCCTCTAGAATTTCGACTTCACCGAAATTCGACTGCGGTGGCCGAGATAGTAACCCGCGTCTTTCGGGTCAGCAGCCGAGCACCATAACCACTCAGCCACCGCGGGAGCTGAGTGAGAGAGACAAAACTTTGAAAATTAAATTGAAAATTGTTTTTTGGGGAAAGGAAATGACGCAGTATCTGTCTCACATCTCGGCTGACACCAGAACCGCGCCGTAAGGGAAAGCATAAAGTGGGGACTGAGAAGAAAGGAAAAAAGAGGTGCCGTAGTGGAGGGCTCCAAAGTAATTTCGACCACCTGGTGACCTTTAACGTGCACTGACACTGCACAGCACACGGCCGCATTTGCGTTTCGCCTCCATCGAAACACTGCCGCTTTACTACGCGATCTAGCGCCGGATCACCGTCACAAGATGGCGAGCTGAGGCTGCAGCTCGGTGCGGTCTGTTTGTTATCGAACACGAGGTTAATGTGGGAACGAACAACAGCCACAGTGTTCGGCCTTTTGCCGCAGAGTGGCGACACTCGCTGGCTTTTGGTGGAATAAATTAAACGCGCTGGGAACGGCTTGCAGCTTTTTTCACACACGAAAGCAATATTGGCGCCGCATTGACTGCATAATCTGCTGCTTATATATAGCACATGTCACGTTGTTGAAATGCCACAGATAAAGCGCAGGCGGAACGTACTGCCCTGAAGGACGTATGCGGGAGGAAAGAGCTACAAAGGGGCGGCAGCTCGAACAGATAAAAGGCGCTCTTAAGACATGCAGGAACATGCGTAACCCTATACGATTTTCATTCACCCTTTTCACAACATGAAGCACTCATCATAAATCTCCATGGCAGAAGGAATCGTACAACCATTTTGCGTGAGGCCTTTATTGTGTTGATAAACTCGCTATCCATTCGAGACGAGTGATCGCCCATCAACACTCGGCGCTCCCTACGGGTAAACGTCAGCAATTTTCATCGCAACCTTTTGCTCTAACAGCACCTCAAACGCAACTTCACTATATTAGAAAACATTCAGTGATGATGCATAATACTGCCTAACATAGTTTTTCTTGTTATTCCTATTTTTACTGCAAGAAACGAACGGCTTCTTACTGTAAGCAGGATTGGGCGACTTCGTTTTCATTTATCATATTGTTCCATCACGACGAAAAGAAGGAACACAGATATTACAGATGCTTTGACTATCACCTGCTTCTTCTCACGAGAAAAAATGCAAATGCTCCGACAAAAAAGCCCATGCAAACCGTCTATATCTAGTAAAGAAACATCAGTGAACCATCAGCCGCTTATAAAATAGGCAGTCTCTTTTGGCTATAATGCAAAAGAATGTCTTCCAACGCATGTGTCCTGGGATAAGAGAATCAAGTGCGCCTTCATGATCTTTCTGCGAATTTCATTGATGTGCCTGAACGCGAAACTGGCATTTTTCAACCCTGCTGCCTACACAGAAAAAAAGACAGCACGATTTCGCATGCCGCCAGATTTACTTCATGTAACAATTGTTTTGCTGAAAACATCCACTTTTCCTTCGGAAAGAATGAATATCGCAAAATAGGCAATTTCATAAAAGTGCGGTTAAAAGAGCACAGAACCTAATTTATGAAAGAAGAACGGCGTCATCTATTCTTGCTCATAACTGCTGAGAATGCAGAAATCGCTGAGAACCTGTTTGCTATCTGGGTTTCAAAAATTCCACCATTCCAGACGACAATCAGATTTTCAGAAAGGTCATCACGCCATACTTCACTGAAAAGTCCACGTGCTATATACAATTGCTTGCCTTGCATGCAGGAAACATTGCTTACTTGGATATCTGCCTAACTGTTTATGGTAGTCATTAATTATTTCTTTCTAATAGCCTGTTCGCGAGTGTTTTTTTCATACATACATTGACTTGTTTTTCTCAATAAACAACCAGATCATAGAGCCTCTGTTCTCTTTCTGGTTCTTCGTCACGCAGGGCCAATCGTGATAACGGCAGAAAAATGGCTCCTGGTCATCAGTGCCCACAGCGGGTAGTCCAGAGGTTACGCCTCACTGCAACCATTTAAAACAGGGCCGTATTTGCAATGAGCTAGAGAAAGATATATTATTCATTTATGAAGCGTAAAGCAATGCCTGTATCCAATCACTGAGCTTGAGTTGAAATGTGCAATAATTTTGTGCTGTCTTTGCTCCGCGGAAAGAACGTAGCTTTCTCAGACAGCAGAACTTGGCATTTTCATCGTGACATGTGCGTTTCCTGCCACCACTAGCCACGTTAACCAGCTATACTCAAGTCGATGAAACGTTAGTTCTGAATGTCCTGTCGAGAGGAAGAGAAAAGAAGCGGGCGCATATTTACTAAAATATCAGGGCAGCTGTTCAGATTATGTTTATGTGTTTATATTATGGGCAGCTGCTCATATGTTTAACTGATAACAACTGCTGCTTTAAAGATATTGCAGTCGGAGGCTTATAACTGTATTTCTGTGAATCCAGCATGTGGCTTCAAAGTACAGCTAATTGTAATCGGTTGTTCAGCCTAGAAGGTACTGCTACACCGAATAACCCTAACCCAGGGCAAAAAATATATTCGTGACAGCTAACAGAAAAATTTGTGGTGATTTTTTTGTTCTTGCTCAAAAGGTCACGGTGGTGAGATTTTCTGAGACGGCGCGGAGGATACGTTGTCATAATGGAGAAAGGACAATTTTATATGCTACATGTGAGACGTGTTTTGCCCTTAACTATAGGGCCATGGAGCACTGACACGCGGCTGCATTTTTCTGGAGCTCTTGGTCTTTAACCGCCAGAATGTCTCGAAAAGTTCAGGCAAACAATCCTGTAATATTTTAATCTCACGAAAATAAACATTAGAAGGAACTGAACGGTATTCTTCGTGCGTTAATTTCAAAATATTTGCAAAGCCACTTTTCTTAACAAGATGCCGGCTGCTATTGAAAAACGTTCGCATTTTTTTAGTAAATGATTTTATAAAAACATGTAATAGGTTTATGTGCTTCAAGAAACATGTTTTAAGTAAGCTGCGCAGAATAGAATGCTTAAAAATGCACCCGCTACAGCGAACGTGCGAGATTACGAGTTCTCCTCAAGATTTTTTATAAGCGGCTGTATGGTGCAAAAAAGCATAAATGTTCTGACCCGAACAGCAGGTGCAAGAGGGAATACCGTCTGTGTAAACGGCGTTTCCATCGGTAGCAGATTAGCTTTGATTTCTGCATGGGTCTAAAATTCTTATTTCACTTGCTGGCTACAAACAGCGTCTCACGCTAAATCGCCACCCCTAAAACACAAGGAAAGGAAAATAATCTTTCTCAGCAAAGTACGTAACTTGTTACCAGTGCTCCAAGTAGCTTCTAAGTCAATGCAGTTTCGGTAAGGCGGATTAGTTTCGGTGTTCTCTGTCAGCGAGGTACTTAGCTCTAGTAGGAGGAAAAACACCTGTCATGATTTGGGTTTCCTTGTATTGGTTGCAGGAAAGAAGTTTGTAATAAATGCAGGCAAACCGTACAAAAGGAGGAGTTTCTATAAAGGCAGTGGATGAAATTGAAATGCAGTGTGAAATATGAAACGAGAAATATTTACAGACCCTTATTGTCTGATTAATCTATACCCCAGATTCAAACATTTAGGTAAAGAAAAGGTTCATCCGCTCAATGGTATGCTCCGTAAGTACAGTAAGTAATGGCAAATAATTTTTGTACTGCTCAGAAGACACAGAAGACACTGTTTTTTTTTAAATTGCGGCTATCGATATTTTCAATTTTTCTTGTATCTGCCACACAGAATAGGTGCCATCCACTCTTTCACGTTAGTTCAGAACTCGCTTAGACATAAGTTGCGTGTCGTTTTAGAGCACAATATTAGAAAATTAAGCTAAATCAAGGTAATAAAAATGCCCGTTTATGATTGAAACCAGCCCCGTTAAGTGTAAATCTCACAGTAGACAAAAGAAAGGTGTTTTTAGAAAATAACGAATCACACACTATTTTCACCACATATAACAGATATCAGAAGGTATATATAAACAACACATATTCTTCATTTTGAACGCACTCAATTTAGTTGAAACTCGAGTAATGCTGTTCGCCCCGGTCTCAGAAATAAAGCTTGTCAGAGTTGTTTTTTGAAATGAGTGAAATGAAGATGAGTTTACCTTGTTTTAACCTGTAATTGTAGGTTCTCCCACGGATCTTTCCTTTGATAAAATTATCAAAATTATGCTCAGCATATTAACCAGCTTATTGAATTATGCACGTAAAACTCTCAATGCATTGCTGCGGATAAAAAATTTCGGTGTTTAAAGTTTTGCGCCTGGGTGAGTTGGGTTGTTTCAAAAAACATCTGATATGTCTTTATAGATTGCTTATGCTTCTTTTCAACATAATAAGGGAAACCGTGATCCCGTAAACAAGCTGTTTCACGTAAGATGTTGGGGAATTAAAACAGATAATTTTCAACTGTTTTTTGCACCGGCTGAGGAGGGGCTGACACGGGGATTATTTGCAGAACGTAGAGCTGCAGCTCATTTCTTTCGGTTGCCGTCCAAGCCCACACACACGGGCGTGCACGCACACACTTCGTTGTCGTCGCCAGGTACCAAAGCTTCCACCTTGCGGGGTATAACACTTCTTCCTCCGTTGCGGTAAATAAACTTCTGTAAATGTCCTCCCCGCGACGACTTCGGAGACGTGACTGGGCTTGATAAGACGCCTCTGGCAGCCGGTGAGGTGGAGCCACCGTGGGTTCCATCGGCTGCTACCTCGGGCGGAGACGTGGGCGCGTCCACAGAATTTGCATGCCCGGATGGAGCCTTGTCCGGTAAGAGAAATAATGGGTCCTGTATAGGCCCGACATCGGAATTCTGGCGCCGACTCCTGAGATCGACATGCCTTCGTTGCAGTAGGCCGCAGTTGAGTAATCTCAAATGTGCGCCCACCAATTATCCGAGTGGCGCAAGCAGCCAACCACTTCGCAGATCCGGAGAAAGTGCTGAGAATACAGGTTGCCTCGCCAAAAATTTGTTACGTCTGCTAAAATATTCTCGTGTTCCGTGGCCGGTGCACTGGCCAGATGCAGCTGATACAAAGTCGTTCTCAGGTGCCGTCGAAACATAAGCTTGGCTGGAGTGTGCTGAGTTGTCGCATTAACTGTATAGTGTAGGGTTAAGAGGGACCTTGACAGAAGACATACAATGCTTCTCTTTTAAAACTTACGAGCGCCGTTTTAGTCTACTGGACCATTCTCTCGGCTCGTGCGGCGGTGGCAGGGTAGTATCGTGCGCTGATGATATGTCGGATGCCGTTCTGCTGTCAAAATTCTTTGGGGAAATGAAAATACAGCATACGCCAAAACAGCATGCGTTAGAACAGCGCACAAAAAACAGCACAGCGGCAAAACAGCACAGAGAAAAATGGCACAGCGACAAAACAGCACATAAAAAACAGCATGGCGACAAAACAGCACAGGGAAAAAACAGCACAGCTACAAAATAGCACAGCGAAAAACAACACGACTACAAGAGAACGCAGCGAAAAAGCAGCACGATGAAGAAAGCACATTGCAGTATCGTGCGGCGCTGCTGGAGCGGTGAACTCTCACAGATACAACCAAAAACGCTACATCATAACACGTGCGACGGCGAGCTTTGCAGTTAGCGAGTGCTGGTTTCGCTGGTTCATTAGGAAATAGGGCAACCTCGTTCATTGAGGAACAGTGTTGCTTGAAAGGGGCATATGTCAGAACTGGTGGCTATGTAATCTTTACCTGCTTGGCTTCAATGATCTAGTTTCTTTCTGTATCATGTAAGAAGAATCTGGGCAACTCAGAGATAAAATGCTCCGGGCATCTGCCCTGCGGTCATTCTACAACTTTGCTTCAGTAGACTACCGCCTGTGTTCGTTAGGTTAGGCGTGTTTGTGAGATGTTTTTTGTGGTTCCTGGGGCAAAAGGACAAAATTTGGCGACCATTCATAATTTAATAAAATTGGCTTCCCAACAGAAAAAGTAGCTTTGCTCAAATCTTGCTAAAAATGGTGTTTCGATACAATTATATTTGAAGTGAAATAAGGGGTTCAATATAAAATTACACTCAACAAATGCACGCGGATGCATTAATTTTCAGGGCAGCTGTGTAGCCCATTTCACAAAATAAAGTAACCGCTTGTCAACTTAGGCAACCACTGTGCAGCATCCTGGTCAAACATGAAACAATCTGAAAATGTCGGGTCGGCCCATCCTGCCATCATTGAAAGTAAGTAGCGAATACAGGACATTTTCAGTGTATAGACCCAGTACCGCACTCCCAACCAAACTGCTCAATATTTAATTGCCGAAAGCAAGAGTTTGGAAGAATTAGAACTTTTGGTGCACCCACAACCCTACACCGGGCGTATTTGCCAGAATTATTGTCAAACCCCAGAATGAATCTTCAACTCCTTCTTCAGCATCATTCAATCTATTACCCGCCATAAAAATGTCGATATTTGAGATCACCGATATTACCCTGCCCTGTTCGTTAACGAGTCTGTAAAACGAGTTCTCGCTAACTCGTAAGGTCAGTGCCGCATTGTTGTGGTTTACCTTTATGACATTTCACCCCTTGAGCAGCGCTACACCTTACTGCAATGCGCTGTTTTTTCGTCGTGCTGTTTTTTCGCTCTGCCGTTTTTTCCGACGTGCTGTTATGACGCGTGCTATATTTTCCCTGTTCTGGAAGCATAGGCCAATGAAACGTTTTTACCCAAGTCATTCGGCTCGGTGAAACTTGCATCAAGACCTTACGGCGGTACGTCATATGACTGCGAGCGTTGCGCGTGGAAGGAATAGAAATGAACTGCAATGCGCTGAATGGCCCGCTTGGTTAATTGCTGCTCAAGCTAAAGCGCGCGACATTTCATTTTCCTCTGGTTCCTCGTGACCAGGGGTCCACGCAATCTGGTGGGGTTTATTGAGGGATTGGGTACCCATGATCCTACTGACGTGTCTTCGGAGGAAGTTGCGGCAGGATTGCGAGGACATTAGGTTTCATACGCCGGAACCTTCGAAACTCACCTAGCTCCGTTCGAAAACTTGCATATTTTACATTTGTTCGCCCACAGCTGGAATTTATCTCACCTATATGGTCTCCCCATCAAAAATATCTCATAGATATGCTCGAGTCCATTCAAAGCAGAGCTGCCCGGTACAGTTTTAGCAATTATAGTCCCCTCGCAAGTGTATCCCAGCTTAAATACCTTAATAACATACAGATACTTGAAATTCGTCGCTCCATTTCACTTCTGTGTTTATTCCATAAATATGTTCACACCCGTCCTTCGTTGTTACCTCTGGCATCACCTTTCCGCTCTTCACAACGCTTACACAATCAACTCAGCTTCAACCGGATATATGGGAAGACCCTGTCGTTTAATTGCTCTGCATTACCTAGAGCAATAAAACTCTGGAATGATCTTCCTGACAACATGATCTCTTTCATTGATCCTGGTGAGTTTAAAAAACATCTATGTATACATTTACTGCCATAGTGATGTTCGAAATGTACAACAGTTTCATTTGTTCTTAACGTTGTTTCGTGTCTGATGTTATTTTAACTCGGTTTTGTATAAATTTCGTGTTCCTTTCTTGTATTTGACTTGTACCGCGTTCTTGCACCGATATTATGGTTTTTCCATCTGTATGTACATCTGTATTTGCCCCCCTCACCCAATGCTCTTCGGGGCCTGTGAGGTACTAATAAATAAAATAAAATAAAATAAAATCGTGATCACATGAGCGCTGCACCCTTGCGCCTTGCAGTGCCGTATGGCAAATGCAACAGCCGCGTTTGCGCCACCGGTGGAGAGTCGGCTATGATGGAGGCAGCGTGTACCGGGAAGAATTGGAAACTTATCGCTACAACCTCGTGTTTATTGGATTCCGTGTATGCTGCGGCGTCCGCATAACTTTTGCTTTTCGCCTGCCGGGGTGGACATCTTTCAACAGCATCATCACTATGATCATCGTCAGCCTCATTACATCTACTGCAGGGCAAAAGGTCTCTCCCGTGTCTCTCCAATTATTCATGTCTATTGCCAGCTGCGTCCACCGTGTACTCGCAGTCTTCTTTGTATTTTTCGACCACCTAACTTTCTGCCGTCCCCTGCTGCGCTTGCCTTCTCTTGGAGTCTACACTGTTACCCTTAAGGACCAGCGGTTATATTCCTTTCGAATTCCATACCCTACGCAAGCCCATTCCTTCCTCTTGATTCCGACTTGGATGTCATTGACCCGACGCCCTTCGTTATGGGAATTTTCTTGCTCACTTTATGGAGGAATAAGTTAGCTTTGCAGTTGCTATAGACGTCTTCCAGTGTATTAACATAAGGCTCTTCTGCACCCTAGTTCCTCAATGCCTGCATGACAGCCGAGGTTTCCTCTCAGT
The DNA here is from genome assembly GCA_030143305.2 of Amblyomma americanum. Taxonomy (NCBI): domain Eukaryota; kingdom Metazoa; phylum Arthropoda; class Arachnida; order Ixodida; family Ixodidae; genus Amblyomma; species Amblyomma americanum. Next base: position 29,590 of record JARKHS020015883.1, read on the forward strand.
CAAATGCTTTCTCGTAATCAATAAAGGCTAAAGAAGGGGTTGGTTATTTTCTGTGCAGCTTTCAGTCACCAGACTGATGGTGTGAATATGATATACTAGGAAATATCCTTTCCAAAAGCCTGCCTGATTATTTGCTTTATTGGAGTCTAAGGTTGCCCTTACTCTATTAGCGATTACTTTAGTAAATAACTTGTAGGCAACGGACAGTAAGCTCATCGGCCTGTAATTTTTCAAGTAGTTGGCGTCTCCTTTCTTATGAATAAAGATAATGTTAGCATTTTTCTAAAGTTCTGGTACGATCGAGGTGATAAGCCATTTTGTATACAGGGTGGCTAGTTTTTCTAGCACAATCTCCACTCCGTCCTTCAACATATCTGCTGTTACCTGATCCTCACCAGCTGCTTTTCCCCTTTGCATTGCTCTTAAGGCTTTCTTTACTTCTTCTTTCGTTACTGACTGTATGATGCATTCCTTTTCGCTAGTAGCTTTCTCATTAACGTTGTGATTACATTGGCTACTGTATAGATTTGGGTTTGCTGGGGTTATTATCCTCGTGCAAAAAAAGGATTTGCTGCCTTATGATTCGGCGCACTCGAAGACTTCCAAAAGAGCCATTGCATCGCTCTGTATTTTATCCTTTTTAAAAAAATCGTGCCTGCATCAGATGAAAAAGAGTTTTCGTAATCAGATTAGCCCACTTTTGGTAGCTAGTTTCCCACATTCGGTCTTGATTACTGTCGCTGAATCCCTGCTTCAGAAAATGAAGATTGGAACAAGAAGAATGGATGGTGATCGTCGGAAGGCCATTAACCTGTGGTTTCGCCATACTTGCCCTAGACATCGCACAACAACAAGAAAATGGCCAACAGGCATGGTGCTTCCGGTGTATTTTCGGCACCAAACAAGCTGGGAAAGTTATGCCCATGCATTTGCGGCTCCAAAAAAAGAGGATGACAGGTAACACACGACACCCCACTTGTGAAGTGCTTAACAGGCGTGGTTTACGTCATTCCCATGACATGTGGAAAACTTAATGTAGGCAAAACCGGCCGTTTCATCAACGAACGATTTGGGAACAGGAACATGCCCGAAATTTAAGTCAGTTAAAAGATAAGTACCCACATTTGGTGGCGCGCGTAAGTAAGTGCAGAGGATGCGTGGCTCGTTTGGGTGAGACCAGGATTCTATGTAAGAGTGCCGACAAGACTGCGCGTGTTAGCCTGGAAGCATACTATATTAAGAGCTGTGGCGACACTTGCATCAGCACTCCCTCATTATCACTCTTTGCAGCAGAGGTCGACCTTTTAGAAGCAGCTGACGTTTGGTTTTTTATGCCTCGTTGCTTGCTTGGGCTTGCTATCTTTCAAAATTGTTCGTTCTCCTCCTCTTGACCTCTGTTCCTCACCTTATTTAAAATGTGCCTTCCTTGAACAGAATTCAGTTGATAGTCAGCGCTTGTGTCTTGTCGTTTCTTCGATGGCTGCATGCTTTGGCGCTGATTCTTTTCTTATGTTCACAGATTTGTGTAGAATACTTCGTCGAATTTAACTCTCTGATCCATAATGCTAATAAAATTGCCCTCCTTGTCTCTTAAAGCGTAAATCTGGTTTTCACCTATGCCTAGTTTCCTCTTTATCGTTTTTAGGCTACCTCTGTTCTCTAGTGCATGCTAGATTCTCTCCATGTTAAACTTCCTTCTGTCGTAAGCTTTCCGCTAATTTAATAACTGCGGTAGCCCTGCTAGTTCTATTTTGTGTCTTGCGCAAGACGCCCTCATGCTGTGTCGTTTCATAACCAGTTCTTTTGTCTCTGGAGATAGCCTGCGGGTATCCTGTCAAACAATCCTACCACCTACTTCTACGGCGCACTCCGTACTGATAGCAGTGAGATAATCCCCTCATTGTTCGAACATTAAGATCGTCTCCCTCCGTTAAAGCCGAATATCTCTTCGGCAGCGAAATCCTGAACTCCTCTACTTTCCCCTTTTACCGCTAGCTGGTTAATGGGCTTCCGCTTCACCTGTTTCTTCCGTTCACCCTTCAAATCTAGGCTAATTTGAGGCTTTCCATTCTGTGGTCGCTGCACCGCACTTTTCCGAGGACCTCCACATCCGGCACATTGCCATGGTGAGCACATAGTATGAAGTCTACGCGCTATGAACATATACTTCGGTATCGGAGCTACTTTGATTTTATTTTTGTGTAGTTTCTCTACAGAGGATTTAGAATCCAGGGCTGGTATGTCCGCTGTCGTGCCTGCACACCTGAGAAGGGCGTGGCCGGCTAGTGTTTGTCGAAGTCGGACCGTTTGTTACATGAGCACTGTTTCATGGAGGCCGGGGTATGTTTTGAGAAGGCCCAGGGCGTGAAGTGTTTGTGTTGAGGTTCTGGGCGGAAGATTAATCGCCGCTTTATATTTCCCTCTTAGGATTGTGTTAGTCGCTTGTTCTTCCTGTTTTGTGGTTTTGTTAAAAAGATGTCAGTACGTTACTCTACTCAGGAGCAGCGCTTGGACTAATCGTATCGTGTCCTTTTCTCGCATACTTTGGCGATGTGGGTGGTGCTACTAAACACGCGAGTTCTTTGAGCAGTGGTGATTTTAAGCGTTGGAATAAAGCGGGTAGCATTGAGGTGGCTCTGGATCTAAAGTCCAAGTATCTGGATAAGGTCCACTGCCTTTATGGGCGGCCCATCTATCGTAAGGTTGATCGGGCGCGGTGATTTGTATCGTGGATAATGAACCCATATTACTTCAAACACTTCTGCAGAGCAGTGCAGACCGCTTTTAGAGGAAATATCTTCCACTTCTCGAGCTGCTTCCAGTATAGCATGGTTTCTTTATACCCTGGGCAGCCCTTAGTGGTACATATCGTTATATTACCAGCATACGAAGTGTATCCGGTATTGGGGAGTTTTGGGACCCGCTGAGCGAGCTTGAGCATCGCGTTGTTGAAGAGCAGGGGTGATGTGCTAAAGCCCGGCGGCGTGCCTTTTTGTGGCATTTCTCGAGCCACAGAGCGTGTTTGCCCTATGCCTGTCGTCGCTGTGTGTCCCGTGAGGAATGCACGTACGTCGGAAAAGACCTTTCCGCCGCAGCTAAGTTCGATGATGCCTCCAAAGGTTGCTTTGTGCGAGACGTTATCAAAGGTTCCCTTAAGATCAAGCGCCAAACTGAGGTGTTCGTGACCATTGGGGACATTTGGGAGGACCTCTTCACATATTAGGAGCAAAGCGGCCCGGCCGAAATCTAATAATGGTAGGGAGAAATAGGTCGTTACCCTCAATTTAGGTTTGAAGGCGGGTGTGGACGAATCGTTCGTAGAGTTTGCCTATGCACGACGTTAAGGAAATAGGGTGTAGTGCGCCCAGTGTCAACTTTTTGACTTGTTCGGGAATGGTGATAATGTCAGTGTGTTCCCAGTCCTGAGTCACTAATCCTTTGTCCCACAGCTCATTATTGAGGTAGTCCTTGAGAGCCTGAATGTGATCCCAACTGAGATTACGAATGGTGTCATTTGTTATCTGCTCTGCTCCGGGGAGTGTTTCGCTGCTAGGCATGAACTTCTGCCACTGTAACAGGGGCGTCCAGCGTAGGGTTGGGGTGGCCGGTATAACGAAGCGTACAGGGAGGGATGAGAGTGTTGCCCACCTAGAGCGTCCAGAGAGCTTCCGTCTGCGCCTCACCCACGCCAAGAGAATTGATTTTCAATTGTTTGAAGCGTTCAGTTTGTGGCCGTTTTAGATTTATCGGGTTCGATCATACTGCCGAGGGTTGTTCATGTCTGGGTGGTGCTGAGGGTGACGTAAGAGGCGAACAGAACTTGGCCGAATTTTTGTGGCCATTGCACTCGAGTATTCTTGGACTTCCTCCGTTACAGAGGCCATGCAAATTTTCAGTTATCTGCTGAGACGTAGACATTTCCATCGTCTAATTAGTTTTTTCTCTATCTTGCCGTAACAGGACGACATGGCGATCTATATCTGGTGCTAAAAGTGGGCTTTTTTGGAAGTTGTCCTAATTTGCGATTTCAGTGTTCTCCTAAGATTAGGCGTGGAGATAGCTGTACTGAGGACATAGCTGTCCCTGTCTAACGCCTCGCCTAGATGTGTCCACGTGACCGTGTGGACATTCATTGCAAAGAAGAGATCCTGTGCGGTGTCTCCACAAACGGTTTTGCCTGTGCGGGTGGGTGTTGCGAGGTCTGTTGCCAGGTCGAAGTCTTCCCTGTATGTTGCTTCTAAGAGTGAAGAACCTTTCGTGGTGTCTCTGTCATAGCCCCAAGCCAAATAAGGTGCGTTCATGCCCCCTACAGTAACAAAGTTGATTGTTGCCTGCTTTATGGAGCATGCTTGAATGATTTTGTCAAATCGCTCATGTCTTGCTCTCGGCGGGTTGTAGAGGTTGGCAATAAAAGTGCTGTTCTTGACTTTTTTTCAGATGGAATATTTCTCATATTATGTAGTCAATTTCGGTGATTGTGGACGAGTGGGTTATTGAGGCTATGGGTCGGATATGCACACCGCAACACGTGGATAAGCCGGATCGTATATTAGGTAGTATTCTCTCACTCGCTACGAGATGCGTGCGCAGGAAACTCCCACTTCTCTTGTGTTGCGTCTAAAATAAATTCTTTTTGCACAAGTAGTGCCATTTTTGTTAATCTGTGTTTTTTTGGAACTGTACTGTGCGTCTTGAAGAATATTGCATTGTTCACTAAACTTTGTTATTCTACGCAGAACAATTTTTCTAAATCCTTTCGAAAAAACGGGAAGTAATGACACGGGCCTAAAGTTATTGAAATTCTTACTTCCTTTCTCGTGCAGTACACTCACTTTGGCAAGCAGCATTTGCTTCAGAAACATTCCTTGAGACAAGCATAGGTTATATATGTGAGTTAAGTGCCCTGTTATGTCTTCTATCATATACTTTATTAATTTTATCACAATAACGCCTGCGGCTGCACTTTTGCTGTTATTTAAGTCCATGAAAACCGATATTACCTCTGATTCTGAACTTGCCGTTAAGAACATACATTTCTAGATTCGAGCATCAAGAGTACTTTAATAGAAGAAATTACTAGTTATATCTCTGAACTGGCTGTTCAATACATTAGCTCAGTCAATACCTGTCAATTCCTTTCCCCCATTCTTACTGGGGTACTTGGGCTTGAACATCGAGATCTGCTCAGAAGTGCATTCAGTTGCCTCCATAATTCATCCGTCTTATTGATCGAGGAATACTTGTCACAAATATATTGATCGCGCAGACTCCGTACTTTTGACGTCAGCTTATTTTGAAACAATTTAAACGCTTTAAACATGTCAGGTTCTCATGTTCTTTCAAACTTCTAAAGCTTATCATTTTTGCAGATTTTCTTCCGCAATTAGGGTTTGATCCAAAGGTTTCAAATGTTCTTGCGTTTCTCCGCATGTTCATAAGAAAAACGCTTGTTGTATATGCATAAAAAAGGCCGTTAAAACAAAGCATAATCCCTTTCGGCAGCTGTTTCCATAAGAACGACGCTCCGATCATGACTATTAACTTCCTCTTTGAAATTGTTCCGTTTTTTTGTCGAAATATCTAGAAATAATTTAGTTGTCACTTTTACACTGGGCAATTTTCTTTTCGGAGTGCACATAAAAGTGGCACGGTGGTGCCTGATATCTGAATTCATTACACCTTCGTTCAGGAGAAGGCATGTGCGTATTGGTATAAATAGGTAAAGCAGTTATTCATATTGCAACGAAACACGTGTAGGAATAGTAGGATCAGAAATAACGTTCAGAAGAGCGAAGAATTCAATACATTTTCAAATTCAATTTTCGTGGGGTTATCTGCAAGGAGGTTAATATTGAAATCACCACCTAAAATGATATCATATATGCTTTCACTTATGAAAGATAAGAAAAGGCCCAGAAAGGCTAAAAAAAGATTTCTAGTTTCCGTTAGATGGCCGATAGATAACCGCCACAACCTTCTTTTCAATAACAAGAGACAGAATTTCATAATCAGGGTTGACGAAAAAATTATGCAACACGTCACATTGAAAAAGTTTTTTACCATCAATTTTTACCATCAATCGCTTTTTTTACCACCGCGACTATTTGTGGCATTGATAACGTGTGAGTCGTAGAAACGAAGCTTGACTACACTGGTTATGTTCAGTATACCATGTTTCGGTCAGCATGACCACATCAAAAACAAAGCCTAAATGCTTAAAAAGCAACTCGAGGTTGGCACTCTTTTTCAGCCAGGGAGTAGGTGCATTCAGCCTCCGTTAGTGTGCGGCAAGCATTTGCAACGACATGTTCCTCGAAGTCAGATTTGCGATGGGCGAACACGGCACTGAGTCCAATGCGACTTGAAGCCATGCGGACTGAAGTCGGGGCCGTAGGGTCGAATTAGCACAAGATGGGTGGCGCGGCGAGGGGATGACGCAAGTTTTTGTAGGTGTCGATGCATGCGGAGGACAAAAGCCAAAAAATCGAAATTGTGGCTGAGAAACTGAGTCAAAGGGGCAGCAATTGAGGCGAAGTTGCGAAAGAGACGCCTAAAATAAGAGCGGAGCCCTAGGAAGCTGCGGAGTTAATTTGTGGCGGAAGGTTTGGGAAACGCAGAAACGGCACAAATTTTTCCGGGGTAAGGGCATACGCCGTCTTTCGACAAAACGTGACCTATAATGGTAAGTTCACTGGCCGCAAAGGTGCATTTTTAAGCTCAGGGGCAGGCCGGTGTTCATGAGGCATGTCATAACGCCCGCCAGGCGGTATACATGCGTCTCAAAGGCGGGCGGAAAGATGACTTTATCATCCAGGTAGTACAGGCACGTCTTTCAATTGAGGCGGCTGCCCAACTTTATCCACCACTCACTCGAAAATAGCAGGAGCGTTACAGAAGCCTAAAGGAATGGCAGTAAACTCATTGAAGCCGTCAGGGGTCACAACGCAGCTTTGGCTCAATTTCAAGCTTCCATTGGTACCTGCCAATAACTGCAGCGCAAATAAAGCGAAGTAAAAATCTTCGCGCCTTGTAGACAGTCCAGAACGTCATCATAATGGAGCAGAGGTAGACTGGTCATCTTTGCGCCTGATCTTACTGATGCGGCGGTAATAAACGCAAAATCGTACGAAGCCATGAGACAGATACTGCGCCATTTCCTTTCCACCAAAAACCAATTATTATTATTAGCCATCCTTCTTAACATGTGCAATCGGGAAGCCCATGGACCACAAGAGACTGGGGCCCCGGCGTCAGGATGGTGCTGGACATTCGACGTGCGCTCCAAAACGGGTTCTCGGCAGTCGAAGGAGGAGAGAAAATTCTTGACTGCAAGAGGCTGTGCTCTGTGAGTCGGAGGAAGAGTGGAGTCAATGGAGCGAAAAAATAGGTCGATCGACTACGGGGCGGGCGCAGGGGTGGTCAGCTGATGGCGTCGATATCAACCGGCAGCGATTATTCGGTGGCGGCGTGGTTTAGAACAGAATCGAAAAGCTGCACGTTGCCGACACATTCGACGCGGCACAAAGCCAAGGGGCTCGAAAACGGGTTGGAGCCCCACAATGTGGTGAGGTCGGCGGATATAGTGAGCAGGGCATAAGGCGGCGGCAGGAAATGGCGGCGCAGAAAAGTGTAAGACGGCATGAACACGACACGTGCATCATTAATAGTGTCAGAGGAGAGGGATACAGTCACAGAAGAGCACACAGGAATATCGGTACTGTCGGCGACAAGAGCTTTGGCAGAATCACAGGCATCGGAAAGTTCAGCCTCTGACAGGGGAATCGGAACGCCGAGAGCGGTACTTGAGCCCGCGCACAGACGATAACCGCGTTGTGAACGATAGGAAGTCCCAGTCCAATATGATCGAATACGAACATGACGGCAGAGCGAAGAACTTTATCATATATAGAAAGTCTTGTACGGCAACTCAAGCAGTACGCGCTGCTGATGGCTGGATGATATGCGCTTACAGTTCGTAACGACAGGCCGGAAAGGGGTGTCTTCACTTTCCTCAAACAGAGGGAAAGCGCTGCTTCCGTGGCAGAGAGCACAGTCCTGGTGTCGACAAGTGCCATCCCACAGACGCCTTCTACAAAAACTTCAATTAAGTTAGCAGTAGTCTTTAACTTCAATTAGGTAACAAGGCCTTTAAAATTTTGACGAGTGCGCAGTTCTCGCCTGAGGAACAGTGGCACCTAGTTCTCCTCTTGAGTTGTCCAGGGACGCCTTCACATAGATGGAGCGTCAAACTGGAGAAGTCGAACGTCGCCCAGAGAAGGTAATGCGCTCAGGAGACAGAGAACGTCTTAGGGACAGCTCAGCAGGTGATGAGCACTGACGCTGGGCCTAGTAACCGGAAACTTCAAGAGGCGGTCGTGATACGTTCCTTGCTTCAATGGCAGGCCGCGCCACATGACTTGGGAAGCCGCTGAATTAGCAGATCGGGCGGTTGTAAAGCGTGCGCCAGGAGTTTCCCAGTTAAGCAGGCGGTCGAATAAATGCCGCGATCTAGCGAAACGTGAATTGGGCTAGTTGTCTCTGTTCTTCTGCGCTGTTTTACGATGAAAAGCTGCGGGCTCTCGAACAGGACCAGGATGGGGAGCATAGGTAGGTGGTCGGGATCTCGCAAAAACGTCCGCATATGTTAGCGGAGCAGCCAGAGGTGTTGGCTGAGGGCCTTGCGAAAGAGCCTGAGCGATCTGTTTGTGAATAATTTTCCGTAAGTTCGCAGCCAAGTGTGGTGATGAATCTTGATGGTGTAAAATGAGTGAGAGCTGCCTAGCAGCGTCTTTACGGATGAAGCTCCTGATGTGCAGCAGGAGCGGTGGCTGGTCTCCTGCAACGGTCAGGCCAGCAAGCGACTCGACTGACATGGTGTGCTCACGAGTCAAAGCTCTCTGCTTGCATAGTTCGTCGAAGCTCTGATATAGGGTGACGACTTTTGCGACAGGGCGCAGGTATCGCGCTAACATGCGAAATGCGTTGCCATCGAAACCCTAAGAGTATGCCTGATCTTATCGGCTTCGGACGTCTGTGCATTCACTCTTGCACAGGTCAACGACATCCTCTTTGTAACTGGTAAAGTTCTCGCCACCGACCTGCTGAGACCACGCATGCAACCGCTGTTCGGCGCGGAGTTTTCTGACAGCCGGACGTCCGAAGACTTCTGAGAAACTTGCTTTGAAAACATGCCTTGGTGTAATGTCTGCCTCGAGGTTTCGATACCGCAGATTCGGTACGTCCGTCAGATACATAATCACATTGTTCAGATTGGTTTCCGCATTCCATTTGTTGTATGCGCCACTCTTAGAATGTGAGCCAGTCCTCAACATCTTGGTCATCAGTGCCGCCAAAGATGGCGTAGTATTGCTTTCGGAAAGAACCTACACACACGACGGCCGAGCCAACTTGCATGGCTGGATGATTAGCCTTCGAAGGAAAGGCGCAAGGGGGTGGCTGTCAGCTGCCAACTTGCAGAGAGAGACGATGTTACCCGGCACATGCACCAAACGTAAGGTGGAGTTCATGTGGAGAAGATTCGAAACGGGAGCAGGGCCGACAGCATTCCGAAATCAGCCACTCCTGCTAGAATCGTGCACCAAGCTATGTCCATGCGGCTCGTACGTATGCCCCTCTTTTACACCATACACTTAATGAGTATCATTTGTGTGCTGACTGTATAAAAATGTCATTTTTCTAGTTAGCAACTGAAGAATGAAGCCAAAATGAAGAATGAAGTGACGCCACTCTGATGTGGCATCACTCACGGACATCATCCACGATGAAGTGCAACATGCGCTTGGGTTCACGTCACCGCCGACACCAGCGGAAGCTGGAGCCATGACCTACGCTGCCGCACTGCTCCCTCCTGCGCGCCGACGAGACTTTCTGACCAAGACCTCTTAGACGAGAACCAGATCTTCCCAAACAGCGGCCCCTAGCTCCCGCACGCCAACTTCACGAATGACAAAAAGGCTATAGGAAATGCGAGTAGTAGAGGATTCCCGACAAAACCTCACTGTGCTTTCACCGTCGTTATACCGGCCACACGCTTCGCCACTGCCCGTATAGGCGCATCAGCCTACGCGGTTTCGCCATCGACGCATCACGACCGCTCCGCGGCCAGCGACCATGTGCAATCGATGACTGCCTGCGCAGAGAGGAGCAAGTGTCCCGCTCCCCGTCGCCGTCCACCACATGTTTTGCTTCACCGGGCGGCAACGACGCCGCGTCTCTCCGAGGAAGGTCTCCGAGCCCCCGTAGGGAAAACTAAGCGAAGCAACCTCCTGGTGTTAGGTTGCTTACCGAGGAAACGACAAAGGTTCTCCAGCGACCACACAACATGAGGACGCCTCAGCCACTACGCCGATGCCGCATACAAATAGGCGCTCAAGTAATCCCGCAATCCGACGTAGACTGACGCTACCACGAAAAGAAGCATCGACGCCACGCCCTACCCACGACGCACATATCCGATGAAGCTGTGACCAGACGCCGAGGACCATGTGCAACTCAGGAGCCAGGAAGTGACGATCGATGGCCGTACAGTTACCGCTCTAGTCGACACAGTGCCTGACTATTCGGAGATGAATGGAACATCCAACGCACGGCTAAGGAATGTGCCGACCACTTGAGACGGCCCACAAATGCTCACCGTATGAGGTCTGCTTAATAAGCCAGCGGGATGATGCACTGTGGGAGCGACTGCCGATAGACTTACCTATCCTGCGACCTTCTTAGTCCTACAATAGCGTTCGCGCGAAGTGGTCTAGGGCACAGATTTTTATAAAGAGCATTGGGCAATTATTGACCTACGATCCACGATGATCACGCATCCTACTATCAAGGCCATCCCTTCGAGTACAACTCAGAAACATCACGTTGGTCGAAATGTCCTGGATGACACAAGTGAGCGTCTGATCCTACTTAAAGGTATCGTCGTCGTAGGTGCCACGGAAGCCGAGAACATCGACACTTTAATCGAGGGGAACATGGAGTTACTTCTAGACGGAGGGATCGGCATCGCGAGAGGCACCGCTCATTTCCGTAAGGGCCAAGCTGAAGTGTGGCTGACAAATTTGGGAGGTGAATACCAGCACGTCAAGAAAAGAACGACGATCGCTTTCTTAGGCGAACTACACGACGCGCACGAAGCCTTCGCCCTCTCCGATAGAGTCCGAGAAGTTTAACCTTAGGAAGATCATAAGCTCGTTTTTGATATGAACCCAGTTCTGTCCTGGAACAGACAAGACTAGGTAAGAAGCTACAGCAAGTACTTCGCGTCACAACTTAAGGTTCGAGAAACGCCGATTGCCAAACTTCACGTTATAACCGGCCACTACAGCCGGCCTCTGCGTCAAAGCCGCTACCGTGTGTCGCCGCGAGAACTGCAAGCCATCCGGGACCAAGTGGAAGAAATTCTTCACGACGACGTCATCCAGCCATCGCAGGGCTCATGGGCAGCCCTGGTCGTCCTCGTAAAAAAGGACGCCAACCTTTTGTTTTGTGTCGAGTACCACTGATTGAACAGCGTGACTAAAAATGATGCCCTTCTCCCTTACTCGTAACATCACAGTTGTGCCGCGCACGCCCAAAAGCTGCACCATCGAAGGCAAAAGTAACAGACACGCCCCCCACCCCCCAAATTCTGACACGTGCCACTCTGTGTGGGGGCGCCACCTGAAAAAAGCACTTCTGATGTCGAGACCGGTACAGTTGCCCGTTTTGACATCAGAAGTGCTTTGCCAGGAGGCACCCCTACGCAGAGTGGCGAGGTTCGGAGCTTGGAGGGTTGGTTACCTTTGTCCCCGATTGTATATATGGTGCGTCTGAAGCTTTATTATGCGCGCTGATGGATTCTATATCTCCATTCACGGCGTTTCGATTTGTCCACATTGCTTTTTATTTGAAAGCAATGGGTCGATGGTTTAAGGCAACCAGCACGCGGGTTTATTGCTTGATATTTCATGCAAGACGTTACCAGGTTTACTCCAGTGGTCGCAGCAAGGCTCAAAAGATTATGCGTTGCTCCTGACTGCTGTGGTTATTTTGTACACCGTATCTTGAAATTTCTTTGTAAGCCTTTTATTGCACTTGGTCGAGAGCGGCGGGCATTCTGTTCGACGATCGCGACGAACGCCGCCGCCGAATCATTCAGTTCTTGGAGGGCGAAAGTCAGCCCCAATAGAGTTTCTGTTTGGAAGCTATTTTCGCTCTATGCTTTCTCGCCGGACTGTGGTCAGTTCTCGGTAACAATATTATATATTTCGCTCAAATTAAACGGTAATTTGCGCCTGCAAACGAAAAGTTCTACATCACTGTATCTGCATCCTGGTTCTATAATCCAATCACTTTTACCACTCCCTGAAGTTTAGTGAGCATAAATTTAGGATATTCATGGCAATGCTAAACCAGGAAAAATGAACACACGCGTCTAGTTCTCACAGCTGTTAGCACGCGCCGCGTGGTTGTCAGCACTGAAAATTATCGTGGGAATTGGGAATGTCCGACAGATCTTATTAATGCGAGAGCATTAGATTGCTCAGTTCGATGTCATCTGTCCGCAAAATTGCTGACCACAAATGATACTGATTATAGAATAAAAATAAACAAAAATTGGGGTCCCGATGAGGATCCCGCACGGGCCGCCGGCGTGCGAGACGGGGACGCTGCTACTCCACCACGACACTTCGACATATGAAGCTGAACAAAGGCGCGTGTACTGAATGTGCAGTACTTAAAAAAATGTATTTGCTAATTTGGCACTGGCGCCTGTATGAGCAATTATGAGTATGTTAATTGCATATGTTGCTTTCAAGCACGTACCAATTTTCTTCCGTTGCCGGCAAATTTCTTCCGTGCTCCGATTGCAGTCGTAGCGCCATTATGCGGTACCCACAGAAAATCCCCTTCGCAATGTACGGCGGTGGCCCCGAAGATGACGCAGATGCCAGACCGCACACAGGTTTAGCATTTCCGCGCGTGAGGAGACTTAAGTGCACATCGTAATTTTTTCTACGACCGTTGGAAATTGTACATGTGACTGCAGGAAGCATTTTGTAGTAGTTCACTTTTTGCGGCGAGGAGAAGGAGTGGAGCATAACACTGACCATATTCACGCACAATCTTTCGGAATTCTACAGTTTTCTCGAAATACTAGTTTAAACTGCCCTTAATGACGTATCCGGTGATCGCTGCCTGTGATGAATCTATTTACTGAACGTGCACGAAACCTGAAGATGTATGCGGCTGAATACTGCTTGCAGCACCGGGATCAATTTTCTGCATCAGAAACGCAAAGACGCCAGCGGTAGCTTAAATTTTAATGCTGTAATAAGAACGTAAGGCGATGAATATTATTAGGACTCTCCTCCGGTATTCAATTATGCACAGCCTCCCGCGTAGCTAAGAGACGTTGAACCTCACATGCAAGACAATGTACTGCCAACTGCACCGTTTGGAGTATGATTAAAGCGCATGGTTTAATATGAATAGGGTCGTTTGATCTTCGTTTGAACCGTCCCTTTTGAGATGATTCCCCTTAAAAAAGCCGTTAAAGGTTTAGAACCAAACCTGGTTACCGCAAGAATATTTTATAAAAAGTTAAGTTCACACCCCACCTAATCAAGTACATTGCAATTTTCGGAAGCGGGGCAGTCAACACGGATACAATAGGGAAGATACAAAGACGAGCTCTAGTTTCAATTTATTTATTCTGTTAAAACCACATCCGTTTTAGATGCATTGTCGATTAGTGCAACGGCAGTAGCTGTAAGATTATATGTGAATGGTTACTAAATCACTCTAAGAAAAGCAAGCTGTTCCCTTGATAATAAAATTCATGTTGAACCTAAGAAGTTCTTTAAAATTTTGCTTTTTATGAGCTGTAATTATTTCTATAGATAGGTAGTCCTAAAACTCTAAATAACCCAGTTGGAAGTAGCGCTCGTCCCTGTCTCTCTGTCTCAATCCTGACAGCAGAAATTCAGAAAATGAATTATATGCACCCTTAAGAAGACTGCTTATGACTTTTGTTAAAAACTCTAATGACTTTTGACATTAGGCTCATATGTGTTTCTCATGACTTTCTGGTGCTTTTCCTGATGTATGGCAAATGATGTATTGCACGGTGCTAGTGTGTTTCGAAAGAATGCTTTTCTGATGACTCGCTCTTGACTCTCTGATGTCTTACCGGCCGTTGCAATTCTTGACACAAATATTGGGATGAATGCTGCAAAATAAGAGAAAAAAGGTCAAGCAAAAACAAAGAAAAAAGAAACGAAAACAGTTACTTATATATGGATTCGAACCAGCTACCTTCTGACTGTTAACCTACTGTGCTAAATATTAAAACACACCACCACTTTGTTTTTTCTTAATGGAAATAATGCCGAAAAGAAAAATCTAAACATCCTTACGCCAGAAACCACCAGGCCATCAAAGTCCTGCACGACCCCACCTTCCAAAACATCAAAACTCTGGGAGGGGCACACATGCATGCAGATACGGGAGCCAGCTAGGCGGCTCTTCCAGGGCGGCATATACTCCCCACACTAAAGCGCATGCTCACGAAACACAAAGATTTAGACGACCGTGGTAATTCGGCTGGAAGTTCATCATGCGGCTCTTCCAGAGACTAAACAGTCCCAGCAACATAAATAGACAACACCACACCACCACTCGGCATCCAGGACACTTTTTTTACATGATATGTGTGGCTGCAGTTATTTCCTGTCCTTTCTATAGAGTGGAAATGTAGCAGCAGCAGCCATATGCGCGCACGGAAAAACAACGTTGCTCAGAAGGTCATTTCAGGCCTGTTGGGTGCGCAACATATTCCGAGCCTTGACGTGCAACGCATTCGCCGTATCGAACCTTTAGGAAAATCACAAGTTTCAGAACACTGGCTGTCCGTTTTATCCTCTTAGCGCTCCTAATCCTTGGTACAGACCACGGCTTATTCTTACAACGTAGAACAGACTCCCTTTCGGGACAATAATTGCTTTAATAATGCCCTATAGTAGCTTCACAGCCTGCGAGCATGGCAGTGACACATATCCTTCACATTCTGCTAAATATTTCAAAAATGTAAACATAAAATGGGTGACTGAAGAGCAAGAGACTGCGAAAAAGGGGAAACAGAACGAGAAGTAATTATAAATAGGCGCTGCCTTCTGTTTTATTTTTATCTTGCACATTGGTGCAGCGCATGTTTGTCATTGGGTTTTTTTCTTTCTGCGTTCCTTTTTGTCCTATTGTTGGTAGTTTAAGTGTTCACCGACCGCGCGCTTGCACCCGCCGTTTGAACCTGCATTTGAGCTAGCCTTATTTAGCTATTCATTGCTGTACCTTAGTGTCTTCGAGCCTATATATTTTTTACTGCAGTAAAAAACCGGAGTCGTTTCTTTCACTCTTGCTTGTAACACGTTTGGCAGCCACCCTTATGAACGCCACCGTGCGCTACGTTCACCGCGCCGGACAAAGATCACCGGTAACGACCACTCATCTGGAAAATAAGAACAAAGAACAAGTGTAACTTTCTGTGTAATGTGCTAATAGCAGTGCACAAACAATATATGTTTTTCCAGAAAAAACCTTCACTGGCCAATACCCCACCTCAGACGGCCCACAGTGCCACAAAAGGTTACAGCCCATCCCTCTAAGGTAGGAACGAAGACAGAGACAGTTGAAAGTTGCTGTCCACGTCGCCGTTCCTTCCTGAATTCTATTCGCGCTGTCACACAAGTTACGATAAACCAACTAGCCCACAAGCAAACATTTCTACGTCACCTTAGCGCGGTAAATTTCACTTGCTCTGAACAGCGTTATTAGCCGAAGTTCACTCAGGACGAACCTTACTTCATAGTTGACCAATGTGACAAGTACTGGCGTAATCCTGGAAAAAAAACAATTAATTTTACGGTTAACGCACAGCTCGAACAAATCTTAAGTTTTTTGTATTCTGTGCTCTTAATAAGAAAAAAATCTACAACATTTTAGAAGAATACTTCTCTTTCTATTCCAAACAAATAGCATTGCCCTCACGTGCCATCCCAGTCTAGTTTTTATCTTACCTTCGAGTTGTTTCGAGCGATGAACCTATTGGAGCATTCCAAACACGGCAACTATGTGCTCTTTGCGGGCATCAAGACTGAAACGCTAGGCGTATCACCGCGACCTCACATTTTGTTGAGGGCATTGAATTTGTCTTTCATCGCATAGATCAGCTGTGTAAAGAGAAGGCACATCTCAGAAAAGCGAAGAGTAGCACGAAGTCGAGTAGCTGGAGCAGTCACTGAACTTTCCTTTTCGAGTTGAAATCAGTCGTTCACATTTCATTCAAGAATTATCATACGCCTAGTCGCACAGGTGAAGTCAATCGGCAATATTTTCTTAATGCTATACTTCTTTTTCGTCGTGTTCTTCAGGTGTTTCATAAAGGTGGAAAATTATTCATGGAGTTCAAGTTAGCTGATTAAGGGTAGTAGGAAAGAAGATGAGTTTCCTTGAAAACACAGAAAAAGGTAGAAAACAGCATTGTTACATGACGTTGTGAGGTTCTGTGCAGGTTATTTTTAAGCGAGGTGACGGTGTACCCAACGCGCCATAAAATTTTTCTCAAACATCCTTTGTTCTTAATTTTATTAATATATTTTTGTTTAACATGTAGGATAACCGTAACTAACCTTTTGCAGGGAGCAGGGATTAAAGCCTCGTTCTTACGTTTTACGGCAGTGACGAGCATGTTATAACCGTGAAAGAGCGAAGACAAATACCTAAAACGCACCTAAGGCATACAATAGAATAATGCGATGGTGCTTGCATGCCCCATCATTGCACCTACCATGCGATCATGCCGAACTAAGAAAAAGAGCATGATAGCAGTTACTAATACTGCGCACATTCATAGAATCATACATTTATCGGTCTATAAAACTACAAGACACAAATGAATGGCCAACTCTGCAAAAGCGCACCGAGAAGAACATGAAGAGGCATAGTTTGATGACAGGATTTTTGTTGTATACATTTACTGGACACAAAAGAATGATCAGCACTGCACTCGCGGCCGGAGACAATCATGAAAAAGCAAGGTCGCGTGAACTGTACGAACTCAACCGCGCGACTCAGTCAGCTATTAACGGTTACAACTTCCACCTCCGCAGCATATATGCGTGGTTATTAATTTGTCGAGCCGGAGAAGTCGACAACAAACCGACATGACTACCCTGTTCGGAAGTCGGGGTTCCGCTTTTAATATGCTGAATACTGTAAGCCAAGTTTCAAATTTTGAGCGACCTCTTCTACGGGACCTCTTCTTATTACGTCCTAAAACATTGTCACTGTCTAATGATAAATTCGGGTGGTACAAGTGATCTGTCTGCGGTGGATGCTAAACGCGTTACCGGAGCCATAGAGGCGGCGCAAAGAACGTTCCCGGAAGCTGACGAATTAAAAGTGATGGGACGCCTCTGTGAGGATCCACAATGCCCGTGCGGTCAACGCGAGGCTTCTAAGCTCACTTCAACTCCCACCAAGGCTGCCCCATGCCTACGTATATCCTCTAAAAGTTACATAATATCTTTTGATACACCGAATACAAGGCTTCGTTCCTGACTGTAGAAGAAAGAAGATGGTAGTAGTATGCGTTAGGCAGTGTTCATATTCGGGAAGAAGGAGTTTTGTGTAGCCTAGTCAAAAAATTATGTCTATTAAAATTTGTTAGTTTCCCTATGTAATACACCAAAATATTTCGAACAGGTGGGCTGAAAAATTTATTACCTAGTTTCCTAAAAATAGTCATTTTTCTTGTTTTGTGCAAACTTTTATATCCGTATTTTGCCTCCCCGAAACTGCAGCCTCACTTCATAATGGGTACAACACCGGTTCAGCCGAGTTAGTTTGACGCTTTTTTTTGTAGACATACCATTATTGTCTGTATGGCAGCAAATATAATTTTAAGAATGATAAAATGATGATAGTTACAAAAATGCAAATACAACGGATTTCAGATTATGAAAGAAAACGTTGCGATGAGCTGCAGCCTTATCAGCAAGGAAGGCAATTCTTCCTGTATAACAATTGCGGATGTCAACAATTTATAAAGTCAGAAACCAAATAACTGCAGGTTTCACCTGAGGCAGTGTGACATGTTCTGAACGCTGTACAGAGTCAAGTGGCCAGAGCCATACAGGTGGCTTGTGGACCAGGATAGGAACGCTGCCAGGGCGCGGCCGCAAGCGCGTTGATTGAGGAGGTGTTAAGTTCCTTGCAGCAAATATCTGAAACAAAAAACCACTCTTCGCACTGCATTCAAAAGGAACACAATCGTCCCACTCGGAAATGCGGCAACAGCATTGAAATCAAATGCCTGTATTTAAAAGTACGATGCCGATGAGCAAGACACCAGTAGTAAGCAAACTCTCTCATGATTAAAATCAAGGTGTTTCTTGAGGCTTGTGGGTGGGTCCTCATTCCAGGGCTCGACTGGCTTGAGCTGTCAGACAGACCTGTTTTATGAGGCATTTTGTCCTCGATACGATCGCTGGTCCGCATCGGCTTCCATCATTCAAATGACATGTACTGCGTCTGTAAGTAGTTTGGTTTCGCTCCGCGTCCCGACGTAATGTGCAAGTGTTGGGTGGGCCTGCAACCATGTGCATGTGTCAGTGCATGGTGATGGGTGCATGACACGAAGTTTATGGAGGTGAGGAAAAGTGTTCGTTTGGATCTGACGCCAGGACATTGCGGGGTGTCTAATTTATATGAGGAGGAGGGTATTTTCGTCGCTGGAGACACTGGAAATCTAAGCGTTCATTGTACGTGGACGGAATAGAGATGAATTGGAATGTGCTGGATAGCCCAGTTGGTTGATTGCTGCTCAAGCTAAAGCTTTGCTTTGCTTTATGTGGGTTTAACGTCCCAAAGCAACACAGGCTATGAGGAACGCCGTAGAGAAGGACTCCATAAATTTCGACCCCCTAGGGTTATTTACATTCACTGACACCGCACAGCACACGGGCTTCTAGAAATTCGCCGCCATCGAAATTCGACCGCCGCGGCGGGGATCGAACCCGCGTCTTTCGGGTCAGCAGCCGAGCGCCATAACCACTGAGCCACCGCGGCGGGCTAGTCGAAATAAAGCGTGCGCCTTTTCATTCCCCTCCAGTAACTGGTGACTAGGGGTCCACGTAATCTGGTGGGGTTTAGTGAGGGGCTGGGTACCCATGAGTCGAGCGACGTGTCTTGGGGTGCGTCCTCGCAGGAAGTTTGGGCAGGCTTGCTTTGAATACCTGATCACATGAGCTCTGCGCCCTTGCGCTTCTCAGTGCCGTACGACAAGTGCAGCAGCGGCGGTGATCACATGAGCGCTGCGCCCTTGTGCTTCGCAGTGTGTCACATATAATAGGGAGTCTAAAATAAAGTTATGAAGGAAAGAGGTGTGAAGAAGACGAAGAGGTTGGCGATAAGGATGACGTGGATTAACCGCAGACTAAAGAAGATGAAGAAGCAATCGGTGAGGTGGAGAGAGATGATTAGTGAAGAGAAGAAGGAGAATACGACGACAAGGCTTACGTGAACTGACGCCAAGGCTATAAAATGGCTAGGGAGAGCGAGGCACGGGTGGGAACAGCAGAGAAGCGGAGGCTCCGGCGGATCAGGGACACTGTTGCCACCCATTCAGGTGTGCCCCGAACGCCAACAACACCGGCATCACCTCCACGGGCGCTTGGACCGGGAGCTTGTACGACGCAGCCATCGACGCCAGCCGCAACACGTCGAGCGCCATCTCGATGCCGGATACTGGATCCCGAGAATTTTTTCTGTGCCGGAGTTTTTACCAGAAGAAGTGGAAAAAACATCAAAGGGAACTTCAAAAATGGTTATAGTCAGCATTTATATACGACTTAAACAAAGCATGTACCAACCAAGCCGCACCGGCGAATTCTGCTCATCAGATGTTCGTGTTGCCGTAATAAAAGTTTAATGTAAAATTACGCAACAGGAATTGATCATGTTTTATAATTGCTGGGTTAATTTTTCTTCTAGAAAGGGACTATTAAAAATTAGTTTTATTGAAACAATTCTGATTGCCATGGGCTACTTCTTGCTTGTAATCTGCTTGAGACCGGTGGTTAAAAGCAGCCCAGGCAGCTTGTAGGCGACTGATGTCTGCAGGAAGGGCGCTGGGTGGACTATTACGTGTAATTTGCCCTTCGGCTCAGTTCAAGGCGATGATTTCAAGATATCGGAAAAATCCTCAAGTGCCTACGAGGCACGAGACTTTACATTAAGTAAACGTGACAAGCATTTGAGATTTAAAATGTATTATAAGGAGGCGCCGGATGTGGAGAATAGTTTTACCCTATTTTTTCAGGCGTTCGACTGATCGAGGGCACTGATTGCGCTGCCTTGTCTTGCAAATTGTATTATCTTATCGGGCGTGAAGTAAGCAGCGATCCTGCTGATTTTAGGGAGACTTCCGCGCAAGCCGAGAATATTCCCTGGAGTCATATTAAGCGGCACAAATATATCCCCTCTAGGAACACAAAATCTCGTGGGTCTACTGTTCGAGTGTAATGCTCACTTTTCTCTCTCTCTCGGTAAGTACTGGCTTGTGAGAAACGCTTTGGCGTTCAACTGTACCGCCCAGCGCCTAACCTTTAGATTTCGTTTTTTTTACATTCTTAAGCCACCTCTTCTGTGCGAAACACTGACCTTTATTACATACAATTACTTCGTGTTTTTCTTAATCCAAACTACTAACGTTTACACTGCCACTACTATTCGGAGATACAGCATTATTTCACTCTCGTGGCGAGAAACCTTCGTTCCAAACCACCTTCGGGATGGTACTGTCTGCTGCTAACTCTCGGCTTCTGCCCATAGTCACCCTGTGCGGTGCGCAGAGTGATGAACTTATAATTCCGTTCAACGCTGCCTTGCACTAGAGAGGCATTCCAACTATGTCACGTATGATTTGAGCTCTCTATTATCACGTTTTTACGCGTTAAAACTTGGCATATGCAAACGCGCATGCTAAAACAACCAATAATAATAATAATTGGTTTTTTGGGGAAAGGAAATGGCGCAGTATCTGTCTCATATATCGTTGGACACCTGAACCGCGCCGTAAGGGAAGGGATAAAGGAGGGAGTGAAAGAATAAAGGAAGGATGAGGTCCCGTAGTGGAGGGCTCCGGAATAATTTCGACCACCTGGGGATCTTTAACGTGCACTGACATCGCACAGCACATGGGCGCCTTAGCGTTTTTCCTCCATAAAGACGCAGCCGCCGTGGTCGGGTTCGAACCCGGGAACTCCGGATCAGTAGTCGAGCACCCTAACCACTGAGCCACCGCGGCGGGTAAATGAAGCAACCAGAGTGTCTTTAAAAGCGCCGTGTGTCATTCTCGGGCGAGTGGGACCCTGGGCAGCGGCCTATGCCAGGAAAAGAATGGTGCGATTTCTCAAAAATAAAAGTGTTGCTCACCGCCATTGCCAGTGTTCATAACATCAAATACAACAATAAGCCTAATTCTTAACGCGTCCGAGACAGAGTGGGAAAAGCTTGAACTTGCATACTTTCTTTAGTCAACGGAAACGCCCACGTTTTTTTTTCCAGCCCTTACAGATAACAGTTCGGCCCATTCATTCCTCTACTTTTGCTTACAGGGAAGCCTAGGCAATGTGACGAGAAGGTGACCATCATTTCGTATTGTTTTTGAAATTAATTCAAGACAACACCAATGTATCAATGCGCGGCAGCAAACATTGTGGGCAGCAAACATTTAATATTGACTGCTGTGAAACTGAACAAACTTCAAGAGCATAGATTGCTTAAATGCGGAGCGACGCCGGATGAGCGAATGACAGGCTAGTTATAGACTGCGGAATTTGAATGCTTAGTCGGCGCGTCAGAACAAGCGGAATGTGGCACCGTTTGGGCCTCGTGCCTTCAGAGGCCTTTGGTTGACGCGTTGGCCCCTGAGTCCAAAAATATGGCGGACCTGGTCCCAAAATATACGACAAACTACTGTCATCCTGTCGTGACGACCGAATTTTATTTAGAATTGCGAAATATCTCGCAACAACGGCAAAAGTAGCCCTGTCGTCACGACGAGCCTTATCGAAACTTTGCGTTACTTGAAGACGTGGCCGCAATATACTGCAAGAAAATATGTTGGAATGAGCCGATTTTTTAGTGCTGTTTTATAATAGGGAAGAAAACGTATATCCAGAATTTTCATCACCTGCGACTAAGACCCTTACGGCAGGTTCTCCTAGAGGTGCAGCTGTGTCATCTGTGTCACTGTCAGAGGAGCTGTTTTTTCTTGATGGCACGAAGGGAAGTTATAATGTGTAGTGCAAGTGAATTGCAGTGTGATATACTGGCGGGTTATCTTCCGATGCACGCAATCTGTATAAAAAGATGTACATGCATCGAATGAACATTCAGTTGAAAGTTTGCGCATGTGGTGTCTGCTTCCTGTTGTCCGTGTTCCCGAGAGCACCAGTATTCATAAAGAAAGAGGGGCCGTAGTGCAGGTCTGTTAACAATAATTTCGACCACGTGGGTATCCTTAACGTGCACTGACATCGCACAGCACACAGGCGCCTTGTTGCGTTTCACCTTCATCGAAACGCGGCCGCCACGGTCGGGTTCGAACCCGTGTACCCCGGGGTAGTAGTAGAGCGCCCTAAATACTAGGCCACCGTGGCGGGTGACCTAGATCGCCTTTTCCGCGTCCTGGAGATTTTGTCACGTATAGTAGCGGAATGCGCGGTTGAAAGCGCGTTTACTCTCTTTTTACGACTTGTGCACAGATGGAAGTTGATGAATACGACGACGTGGAGTGCACCACGCGAGACTTTGTTCAATTTAACACGATGCCATGTTGTGAGGCAAACAATGACAACAACAACACGATGCGTGATCGGCTGCGACGATGCAATGAGGACAAAGACGAAGACGCTGCCTGTTTCGTTTGCGTTGCTCGATGTTCTCTGCTACAAAGTTTCAGTCGGCCATTGGCCAAGGCACTGCTCAGTTAACCGGCGGCAATAATGATTGTGGTATTGGACCAACCTCTCTTTGAACTGGTAAAACTGTCGTTGACCCTGTTTTCTTACAAGCCGATCTTGCCGAAAGCCCTTGCCATGCCCGGGACTTCATGGATGCATTGCGTGCTGTTTTGAATGTAAAGAAAAATTATTCCCTTGTGAAATTCTAGATGTATCAAGCCTGGATGGTGTCCTTCATATCGGCACATTATAAAGAAAAGGTTCTTTCATGGGGCGACATGTTCGTCAAGAGCAGTCAATGTGTTGTCGGAGACCCGGAACCAAAAAAGGTTAAGATGGAATTGTTGTGGCCTCGCGAGCACTTCGAGGATGGCTTTATACCCGAGGCACTTCAGTTGGCATTGTTAAATACCGTGCTGTGAGCATCGCCGGCTCTTCGGCCACACAGCCGAAGAACGTGTTGTGACATGTGTAAGAAAAACTACGGCATCTCGTTCGGTCAATTAGGCACGTATTACAAGAACGTATCATGGACGCCATAGATATACTTGATGCAACCGGAGGTCTTATTGCCGCCGCCGTGGCACTGTCATCTTGTGTCACTCCGCAGGCTGTTATTGAAAATAGAAAAGCTCCTATAGCGTCCAGAGAAAACCAGACGATGAGGCAGTGCAGGCCATAAAGGAGGCGCTTTGCTAGTTGCCTGTGGGGAACAAGTCACCGTGCCTGAACAGCATGCGTGAGCCCTTACGGCCATTTCGCCTCCTGTGGTTATTTTTAACTACCAGCTTCTGGACAAGCCCTATGTTCCAGTGGATGATGTACTGACTCCAGGTAACGAGCCTCTCCCGAAGCGTTGCGTGCCTCTGAATTGAGTGAGGGGGATGACCAAGCTGACAGCAAGCACCACCGGCTCTGTTGAGCGTTGAAGAACAAGGGGAAGTGCTAGCGTTCGCGCGAGAGGAGGACTGGCGGCGTGTCAGATGAGGCTTCGCAGTCTTCGAACAGGCGCATAGAACGGTAATCAGAATTATATCCTGTGATGATGGCAGCTGAGTTTGCAATCGTAAATTTGCATAGCCTTAGGTCTTGCCAGACGCAGATAGTAATCTGCCGATTTTTCCATAGTAGGCATCCAGATGTTGTGACTGCCCAGGAGGCAAAATTTTAAAGTGAGGGGAGACTAAGAGGGCACTGCCACCCTTTCTGACAGATCTTATTGGATGCTGACGTACGATGTCGGCGATTGTTGGCTTACTGTTGGCCTATCGATGGGCTGTTTCCTGTTGATACGTTGAACACTTCCTTGTTCTGGCCTGACTTATAATACTGTTGCATTTGGGTTGCAAGCCCCAAGCGTAGCGTTGGCCTGGCGGCCTGGGGCAAAGCTGGAAACATCCGAAGGTCCCGGCAAAGGATGAGTCGTCTGGCAACAGAACAACTTGTTTATTCTGGCATCGCAAAAGAGCAGCCGGTCAGGGCGACCACGTTACTCGAAGGAAGGAATCGAAGTCTCTCGTTGGCGTCCGGGGCAGCTCGCTTTATACCCACGGAGTCGAGGGCAAGAAGGAACGGCTTGGGAAGAGGCGTCCGATACGGCGACGCTTGAACATGTCCAGACGTGACGGGCGCGGCCGCCAGGCCGGCGCCGGTCAGACCTCCTCGCCTCCCAGTTGGGGAGCTCCTCTCCCCGGCTGCCGCGCTTTGACAAGCGTGGGCACCAACATGCACACACACACACACGCACGCACGACGACACGTGGCACTGAAACCTGCCTGGACGCGCTTGGCGGGAGGCGTTGCGGCCGCGATGAACGAAGCCGCGGCGTCCGTTGCATCCGCACCGGCTATACCGCGCGTCGTAGGCGAGACGTAACAGACCGCCCCGCCGGGAGAAGGAGATCCCGATGGTCAGGGGACTGCATCCGCTGTCCAGAGGGATGTCGCTCGATGATGCTCGTAATCGAAACCGATCGTCCCTCGACGTTGCTTGAGCGCAGCGCACAGAGAAGGCCTCGTTCACATGTTCAGGATCACACAGGACACTGCAAAGTGACTTCGGGAGAGTTGCCATTTTGTGCTCGTTCCCAGCAAGCGTTAGAACTACGCCGAAACGCAACCGCTCAGTCAGCAAGCACGAGACAACCCTCACTAAGCTCTGCCAGGCTCTTTCCCCTTTTATACTACTGCCTAGTTCCTTACAGTAGTCAAGCAGCACTCAGAACGCGTCCACAAATTGGAAAATTGCACTAGAAAGCACATAATCACTTTGAAACACTAAACAAAAGCAATATGTTAAAAATCCTGCCTCAGGAAGAAAACTTCAGTAACCAACAACTTTGAGGCGGATTCCTACGTTAGGGGCTTCGACTTAAGCCATCGGCGTTACCGTTGAGACTCCCCTTTTTGTAGCGCACCTCAAAGGAATATTGTTGCAAAGCGAGGCTCCAGCGCAGGAGGCGGCCATTTTTGGGAGAGATGGTCTGCAGCCATTGGAGAGGGCAGTGATCCGTCTCAATGATAAACCTCGAGCCGGCTAGGTAGCATGACAATTTCTGAACGGCCCACACGAGACACGCACACTCTTTCTCGGTGGCGCTGTACGCCTGCTCACGACAGGTCAGCTTACGACTAGCATACAGGACGGGGTGTTCCACTTCTCCATTGTCCCTTTTGCACAGTACAACGCCCATGCCTCGCTCACTAGCATCGCACTGAACAACGAACCCTTTTGTATAGTCTGGCGATCGTAGCACAGGCTGGCTTGTTAAGGCGCTCTTTAGGGCGCTAAAAGCTCTTTCCTTTGTCTCGCTCCAGACGACTGTTTGGGGCTCTGTTTTTCTTAGAGCATCCGTCAGGGGAGCCGCGATATCGGAGTACCTGGGGATGTACCTCTGATAGTAGCCGGCGACACCTAAGAACGACCGAATATCGGTCTTCGTGCGCGGTTGCGGGAAGTCTCGCACAGCGGCCACCTTTATTTCAGAGGGGCGGCGACGACCCTGTCCAATCACGTGACCGAGGTAGACAACCTCGGCCTGTGCTAATTGGCACTTGGGAGCCTTGACTGTCAAGCCCGCTTCGCGCAGGCGGGTTAGCACTGCCCGCAAGTGTGCCATATGCTCAGACCAGGATGCGGAGAATATCGCTACGTCGTCTAAATACGGTAAAGCGAATTCTTCCTGTCCCCGCAACACTTTGTCCACGAGGCTTGAAAAGCAGTATGGCGCATTCTTCAAACCAAAACTCAAAACTTTAGGACGGAATGTTCCTATTGGTGAAATGAACGCCGCATACCTACTAGCCTCTTCTGTAAGTGGAACCTGCCAATAACCCCTGACAAGATCTAGGGTGGAAATAAACTGAGCGCTACTAACTTTCTCAAGGCGCTCCTCGATGTTAGGGATCGGATAAATTTGATCCTTAGTAATGGAATTAAGCCTGCGGTAGTCGACGCAAGGACGAGGTTCCTTGCCCGGTACCTCAACTAAAATCAATGGTGAGGTATAATCACTCTCACCCGCCTCAATAACACCGAGCTGTAGCATTTTCTTTACCTCAGCCTCCATAATATCGCGCTGGCGGGGTGACACCCGGTACGCCTCGGATCGTACTGGCTCTGGGGAGGTAAGTTCTATATCATGAGTAAGGACAGAAGTCCTACCAGGCCTCTCAGAGAACTGACCTTGAAACTCTTGTAAGAGTTGGTGTAGTTCGGTTTTCTGCTCAGGCGACAGCGGTGCTTTAATGATTAAGTCACTAATGACCTGATCAGTGTCTTCCCTGTTCGTCACTGAGCTTAGTCCCGGAAGCTCGACCGGAAGCTCTTCTAACTTTCCCGTGTCGGGCATTTCCTCTCCAGTACCTGGTGCCTTCAACGCTACAGGCTCAATTTTATTCAGTTCGGACGTGCTCTGAATATCAGCTTGCTGCGCCTCCGACCCTTTCGCATTGTTCGACAACGTCGGCCCCGCAACTACCGCCTTTGCAGCGAGCTCCCGAACTCTCGATCTGGTTAAGGCCTGAACGCTAGCCTCACCAAACAAAAGCCCCTTCTCGCGCAGGAGGTGATCGGACCTGTTCGAAAATAGGTACAGGTACTGGGGGGGGGGCAGCATAGATGACACTACGGCCTCCGTTTCAAGTGCTCCGAAAGGTCCTTCAATAAGCACTTTTGCTACGGGCAGACACACACTATGAGCTTCCACGGCTTGCTTGATCCATGCGCACTCGCCCGTGAACATATCGGGTACTACGTAAGAGGGGTGAACTACATCTATTGTAGCTGCGGAATCACGAAGCACTCGGCACTCTTTCCCGTTCACGAGGAAGTCTCGCATGTAAGGCTCGAGAAGCTTCATGTTCTCGTCAGTGCTACATAATGACAAACACACGACTTCTCTTTTTGTTTCTGGACACTGCGCTGAAAAGTGACCCGGCTTCTGGCACGTATAACACACGCGCGCTTGCCTCCTCTCGAACCGCTTTCCGCGTTCGGCTTCGGCTGCCGCCGTCTCCTTACGTTCGGTCGGACTGCTTTCACTCGCATCCGCACTACGCGTGTCCCCCCATGCTCTCATGGGTGTGAACTTCGGCCTCTCAGACTTGGAGCCAAATTCACCCTTTTGACCGTCCTTAGCTCCGCGAGCCCGACGCGTCACAAACTCCTCGGCTAGCTCGGCGGCTTTAGCCACTGTACTAACGTCTGGCCTATCCAAGACCCAGTACCGCACGTTCTCAGGTAACCGACTATAAAACTGTTCCAGCCCGAAACACTGCAGAATTTTCTCGTGGTCACCAAACGCTTTCTCCTCTTTGAGCCACTCCTGCATGTTTGACATAAGCCTGTAGGCAAACTCTGTATATGACTCATTTCTGCCTTTTTCATTTTCCCGAAACTTCCGACGGAACGCCTCCGCTGACAGCCTGTACTTTTTTAGCAGACTCGATTTCACTTGGTCGAAATCCTCTGCCTCCTCTCTCTTCAAGCGAGCGACTACGTCGGCCGCCTCGCCGGGTAACAAAGTGAGCAAGCGCTGTGGCCACATTTCCCGAGAGAACCCCTGCTTCTCGCACGTTCGCTCAAAGTTAACCAGGAACAAACCAATGTCCTCTCCAAGCTTAAACGGCCGCATCAGGTCAGTCATTTTGAACGATACCCGTTCTCCTGCACCGTGTGCCTGACTTCCATTACGAGCGCGTTCCATCTCTACCTCGAGACGCTTCATTTCCAAAGCGCGCTCTTCTTTCTCTTTTTGCTCTTTACGTTCGCGCTCCTCTTTCTCTTTTTGCTCCCTCTCCTCAATGGTCTCAAGGCATTCCGACAGCTCGTCATCCTCAGCCTCCAACTCAAGAATAGCCCTTAGCAGTTCTGGTTTTCTGAGTTTGTCTGAGACATCCAGACCCAACTCTCTTGCAAGCTCCAGCAATTTCGGTTTGCGCAACGACTTCAAATCCATGGCTGCTCCGAATGCTGCTTTCTCTACTGCCTACTATTGTCTTGCCGCAAACTAACCCGGCAGCAACGACAACCACAATTACCAGCTCTGTTTCTGACACTAACAAAAGCCTGGCAAAACTCAGAAGAAGAAAGTCCCGCACTCACCAAACCTCGCAGCCAAGAATTCAGCGCAGTCGTTCCGCTGCAGGCAACCAGTCATCACACAGGGCTCGTTGCACTGCTCCCGGATGGTCGTTGTGCTGCTCAGCATACAGTTGACCGCATATCTTCGCTGCTGGCCTCCGTTGTCGGGATCTCACCGCTGGCAACCAGTTGTTGCATTTGGGTTGCAAGCCCCAAGGGTAGCGTTGGCCTGGCGGCCTGGGGCAAAGCTGGAAACATCCGAAGGTCCCGGCAAAGGATGAGTCGTCTGGCAACAGAACAACTTGTTTATTCTGGCATCGCAAAAGAGCAGCCGGTCAGGGCGACCACGTTACTCGAAGGAAGGAATCGAAGTCTCTCGTTGGCGTCCGGGGCAGCTCGCTTTATACCCACGGAGTCGAGGGCAAGAAGGAACGGCTTGGGAAGAGGCGTCCGATACGGCGACGCTTGAACATGTCCAGACGTGACGGGCGCGGCCGCCAGGCCGGCGCCGGTCAGACCTCCTCGCCTCCCAGTTGGGGAGCTCCTCTCCCCGGCTGCCGCGCTTTGACAAGCGTGGGCACCAACATGCACACACACACACACACGCACGCACGACGACACGTGGCACTGAAACCTGCCTGGACGCGCTTGGCGGGAGGCGTTGCGGCCGCGATGAACGAAGCCGCGGCGTCCGTTGCATCCGCACCGGCTATACCGCGCGTCGTAGGCGAGACGTAACAATACCGACGCCGAGGGCATGTACATAAGTTGCGATTTTTTTTTACTTGATGGGGAGTAATGGCGACTGGTAAATGTTTATGCCATCAATAATATACCCTAGCGCGTCAGTGTGTTTCATAGTATGGCAAGATTATTGGGCTGTGGTCGGCATGCTGTGCTAATGCGCGAATTTAATTGCATTGGAGGTCCCACTGATCGTTCCGGTCCTGATGCCCGTAGCGACACGAGAGGTGATGTTTTTCACGGGTTAGAGACTTTAATCAACCAAATGATCAGACAGGCTTTCGTAAAGGATATTCCACAATAGATCATGCGCAGAGAAATGCGCAGAATATAACCAACCTCTATATATAGCTTTCATTGATTACGAGAAAGCATTCGACTCAGTGGAAACCTCAGCAGTCATACAGGCATTGCGTAATCAGGGGGTAGAAGAGCCTTATGTAAAAATGCTGGAACATATATATAGCAACTGCACAGCTACTATAGTCCTCCATAAAGTCAGCAATAAAATTCCAATAAGGAAGGGCGTCAGGCAAGGAGACACGATCTCGCCAATGCTGTTCACCGCATGTTTGCAGGAGGTATTTCGCAGCCTGAATTGGGAACAGTTGGGAATAAGAATAAATGGAGAATACCTAAATAATCTGCGATTTGCTGATGACATTGCCTTGCTGAGTCACTCAGGAGGTGAACTGCAAATCATGATCAACGAGTTAGACAGGTAGAGCAGATCGATGGGTCTAAAAATTAACATGCAGAAAACCAAGGTAATGTTCAACAGCCTAGCAAGGGAACAACAGTTCACAATTGGCAGCGAGAGCCTAGAAATTGTGCCGGAATACGTCTACTTAGGGCAGGTAGTGACAGCTGATCCAGATCATGAGAGGGAGATAACTAGAAGGATAAGAATGGGCTGGAGCGCATATGGCAAATTCTCGCAGATCATGAGTGGCAGTTTACCAATTTCCCTCAAGAGGAAAGTGTACAACAGCATAATCTTACCGGTACTCACCTACGGGGCAGAAACGTGCAGGCTAACGAAAAGAGTTCAGCTTAGGTTAAGGACAATGCAGCGAGCCATGGAAAGAAAAATGATAGGTGTAACGTTAAGAGATCGGAAGCGGGCAGAGTGGGTGAGGGAACAAACAAGGGTTAATGACATCCTAGTCGAAATCAAGATAAAGAAATGGGCTTGGGCAGGGCATGTAATGCGAAGGCAAGATAACCGCTGGTCCTTAAGGGTAACGGAGTGGGTTCCAAGAGAAAGTAAGCGTAGCAGGGGGCGGCAGAAGGTTAGGTGGGCGGATGAGATTAAGAAGTTTGCAGGCAAAGGGTGGATGCAGCTGGCAAAGGATAGGGCTAATTGGAGAGACATGGGAGAGGCCTTTGCCCTGCAGTGGGTGTAGTAATGCTGCTGCTGATGATGATGATGATGATGAGAGACGTCCAGGGCTTATCGACGTAGGAGCGCCATGCCGCGCTTCTTGATAAATCACGACCATTCAGGTGAACTTTGAAGCATTTCTTTATCAAATTTATGTATCTTTTGC
The DNA here is from genome assembly GCA_030143305.2 of Amblyomma americanum. Classification (NCBI taxonomy): domain Eukaryota; kingdom Metazoa; phylum Arthropoda; class Arachnida; order Ixodida; family Ixodidae; genus Amblyomma; species Amblyomma americanum. Next base: position 60,492 of record JARKHS020015883.1, read on the forward strand.
ACTAGTTTCACTCGGACTTCTTTTCAAACAATACTCATTTCGTTTTGTGATCACTGTGTGGTGGTTGCGCGTCTCGGAGCCAAGGATCATTCACAATTTAAGCCGCAGTTGGCGCTTCCGATGGCTACTCATCGCATGTAAATGGCCGAGATATTGTTCGCGTGCGCTTAAAGCTGCAATCCAGTTTTTCTGGAACGCTATCTTTTTTTTCTGGATGATAAATGTTCAAGCAGGAAGTGCGTGCAATAGCCATTGAAATTGGCTCTCTTAAGTCATCTTACAAGAAATATCAGGAGCACGCACTTAATAGAAGTTTATGCAAACTGTGTGAATTAGAATGTGAAGCACTTGGTTTATATACGGAGGAAATTGCGATGGTCAAAAGTGAGTTACAAGGCTATGATGCGGATATATTCACGGATGCCCTAGTTCGATCTCGTAGCAAACGCGCATTTCATTGCGAACCGCCGACACGACAAACTGTGCTTGATGAGCGCCTAATGCAATCGCAAAGCACATTTCTTGCATCACGTCCAACAGAACCCTAGTTGCAGATACTAGCAAAGCAATGTTCGTACTGTGGATTACTACATGACACTGTTTAGTGGTACTCGTGATATACAAAATCGGGGTATTATCGCGCACTTCACGTCTCAGGTGACAGCTTTACCACGATATTGTCTCATTATTAGCGGCTCATTGACGCACCAAGCGGTAAAACTAGCAATCAATCAGCAACCTCTCAAAAATTACCCTGTGCTGGCGAGATTTGAAGCGAATATTAAAAAAGCGTTTAAATCCATTTTAAAAAATATTCTGCTGCACGTCTTCACGATAGGTTTTGATGTCAAGTCTATTCCGCAGTCGTCTGAAGTAGGCCACAGTCTTAATTCCGAAAAGTACTGATGAAAAAAACAGCTATGTGGAGGGATAGGGGTCCGTCACGTTGGTAAATGTGCGCTAGAAAATTTTGATAAAGTTTTATTAAATCCCCTACAATTCGAAATGACGGCCTTCATTGGCCTTCACCAGACGTGCTGTTTCAGGGGCTGCGGAAATGAAATTAGTGTACACATTGGACGTACAATTTTCGAAACTTGCTGCTGTTCTCATGATAAGATTCTTCATGCCAACCTGACTACGCCAACTGCAGGTTGAAGGCCTCTTCCACGTCTATCCAATTAACCCTGTCTTTGCCAGCTGCCGCCAACGTATCTCCGCAAATCTCTTCATTTCATCCGCCCACTTAACTTTCTGCCGCATCCTGCTGTGCTTACCTTCTCTTGGAATCTGCTCCGTTTTCCTTAAGGACCTGCGAATATCTTGTCCTCGCACCACGTGCCCTGTCCAAGCCAATTTCTTCCTCTTGATTTTGACTAGGACGCATTTAACAAGCGGCGTTCGTACCCTCACGAGCTCATTTTTTTCCTCGCCCCTCGTTTCCTCACCCTCATTTCTCTTTCCTTTGCTCACTGCGTTGTCTTTACATTGAGCTGAACCCTTTCCGTTAGCCTCAACGTTTCTTCCCCTTAGCTGAGTAGCGGTAAGAAAAAGCTGTCGTATACTTTTCTCTTGGGAGATATTGGTAAACTGCCATTCATGATCTCAGACAACCTGCTAATATGCGCTCCACCTCACTCTCAATCTTCTAGTTATTTTCCTTTCTTGATCAAGGTCAGCGGTCACTACAAGCCCTAAGTAGAGATATTCCCTTACCACTCCAGAAGCTCGCTGCGAATTATGAACAGTTATTCCCTTTTGACACTGTTGAACATTACTTTGGTGTCATGCACGCCACTTTTTGGAGCCACTGTTCTGCTCTGCCTGTCTAAATCTTTGATCATGCTTTAAAGTCATCTCTTGAGTGAGGTAGCAATACAAAATCATCAGCAAATTACAGATTACTTTGATATTCTCCATTAACTATTATGTCCAACTGTTCGCTGTCCAGGTGTTCCTCAAAAAACCTCCTGTAAACAGGCGGTTAATGCCGTTGGCAAGATCGTGTCTCCATGCGTGACACCTTACTTGTAAGAATTTAATTGCTGACATTAGGGAGGATTATGGTAGCTGTAAGACGTCATATGTATATCCTACAGTATTTGTACATTAGATTCTTCTACAGCCTGATTCCGGAAAGCCGGCATGATTGCTGACATTTTGACTACGTTAAATTTCTTTCTCGTATTCAATGAAGACCATATATAGGGGTTGGTTATATTCTGCGCATTTCTATATCGTCTGATTGCCAGTGTTAAGATGGTTTATTGTCGAGTAGCCTTAATGGAAGCCTGTCTGATCATTTGGTTGTTAGAAGTCTAAGGTTGTGCTGAGTCTATTTGCGAATACCTCAGTAAATTCCTTGTAGGCAATGAATAGGAAGCTGGCCGGTCGGTAATTTTTCAAGTGATTGACATCTCCTTTCTTATGAATTAAAATAACGTTAGCGTTCTTCCAAGATTTTGGTAAGCTCGAGGCGATAGGACATTCTGTATACATTGTGGATGTTACCTGACCGTCACCTGTTGTGCTCCCTCTTTGAGTTGATCCTGAGGCTTTGATTAATTCCTCTTTTGTTACCGGTATAACGTCCCATTGCTTTGCCTACTGCCTCTCGCATTACGTTCTCATTGCGTTGGTTACTGCAGATTGTTGTGTAGAACTCTTTTGCTTTTTTAACAATGTTATCTTTATTCCTAATGACGCGGCCCTATTTGTCTCTCAGCGCATATATCTAGTTACCACCTATGCCTAGTTTCCTCTTCACAGCTTTTAGGCTCACTACGTTCTTTGGAGCATGCTCGATTCGCTCCATAATAGACTTTCTCATGTCAGCTACCTTGCGCTTAGTTATTAAATTTTAGTGCTCTGTTAGTTATATTTTCTCTGCAGAGATAGGCGTTTTAATGTTTTGGCGCCTCTCAACCAAATTCTTTGTTCCTGAGAGAGCATGCTGGTATCCGGTCCATTCATACTAACGGCTACTTATAATGCTCATTTCTAATGATGGCTGTGAGATTATCATTTATTGTTCACAATTGAGACCACTTCCTCAGTTATAGCCGAATATCAATTCTTCAGCGATATCCTGCATTTCTCTGCTTTCCCTGTAACTGCTAAATTTTTAATGGTCTGCCACTTCATTAGTTTCTAGCCTTCCCGCTTCGAATCGAAGGTAATTCGAGGCCCTAAATTATTGTGGTCGCTACAACGCAGCTTTCCAAATACCTCCATTTCCTTCACGATTTCAGTATGAGGCTGAGCGCATTGTATGAAGTCTATTTCATTTTTAGTCTTACCACTGGGGCTCTTCCGTGTCCACCTCCTGTTCTCTGGTTTGCGAAAGCAGTTTCCTTTACTTCAGATCAATCCTACAAGGTTTCTGGCGTTGTTCGCCATTAATTCCTGCTTTTTGTTCTAGAACGAGCAAATTTAGTCTGCTGTACTGTTCGATTCGATTTTTTTTAATGGTCTTTTGTCCAACCCGGTTCCAATCTCCTCTACTGCGATGCATTGGTGCCCGATATCCGTGCGGCTCTTTGCACTTTATCTAGATCAGCATTGTCTGAGTGTTCTGTAAACAGTAATATTCATGACTTTTTTGTTTTAGAGTTTTGAAGTCAAAGTGCTGGCATATGCGGACGACCTTGCTTTTTCCTGCATTGACAAACACAGGATTGAAAACGCTGTATACACAATAAATCAGTTTGGTATCGTCCCTGGCGCGAAGATGAATTGCTCCAAACGTAAGAGCCTGTAATTCGTTCATAGGGCTGAACTCCACTCTATTATGTCGGAACACAGTGGATGTGTTTGTCCCCTAAATACCTTGGCGTTCCGCTTCATTCATTTTGGTCAAGTACAAAATACTGGAAGGAGTAGGTTCCAGCTGTTGAGTGTTATGCTCAAAGCTTCATCCCACGTCGGCTTTCAATTTTTGGTCATTCTCATGGCTGGAATAACTTTTTGAGAACATAAATTTATGATGTACTCCAGGCCTTAGACTTCAGTACACATTACAACCAGCGTTTTCATCGAATATTTGCCAATTTTTTTTCGGCATTCTACTTCGAACCAATGTGGGGTGGAAATCTTATTAGGCCAGATTGTGCACAAGGAAAAAACTTAAGTCACGTGTGAGACATTTGCTCCTTCCTTCTTTTTTTGTGATTGTTACCAACCGCTTATACTTATAATTCTTACAGCTTATTTTCATGAATCTGTTTCCAAGCCTGGTTGGTTCTTCAAATTTTATTCGGTGCCCCTCTTTAGTATATTTTACGCAGCTAGTTTGGGCATTTGTGGGTTTTTTGACAGTTTCATTTTCTAACGCGTGCTTAAGATCTGTCTCGCTTAATTGCCTATACAGGGATTAGATAACGATGTTCTTTCAGCCCCAAGTCATGACGCATTAACGCGAGTGTACAAAATTGCCGATTCCTCCGTGCACCAAAAGCTTTTTTATAACTACATACCAAAAATTTGCCAGTTAATACGTGAATTCTTAGGAAAAACATTTCCGTACCTTCTGTTAACTGCCCTCTGTGCAATGTACCTGAAACAATTTTGGTTTTTTTTAATAACTGCAAGAATACGCTTTTGTTTTGGGATGTGCCGCAAAGAACGCTATGAACGCCTGCTTTAAATCCATGCAGTGTACTCACCTTGCGGCTTCTCAAGCTCATTACGATCCATAAGGCATGTTATTCCGCACTGGACTTGATGACCTCTGGAAAAGGCGCATGCTAGACCAAACCTTCTTATTTCTTATTTTACCCAGTAGACATTTTCACCGAATGATGCTCCAACTCAGGGGCATCTATCATGAACTATGGTTTCCGCAGCTGATGCGGTGTCTATCATTGCCGCCCGTCTAGTTGTGCTTTCTTATGTCAAGCTAGTGCAGTGCAGTCACTAGCTGGGTGCATTGTAAATAATCTATGTATAGACTCTTTGTCTACATACATAACCTCGTGTAGTAAGTATGTGCCTCGGAAAAAAATGACGGGCTCACTTACGCCCACAGTTACGGCCCTTTTGCAAGATTGGGAATTTCGCTTTGTAAACAATTTGACAAATGCTTCTATAGAGGGCTGAGAATGATGTTTCACCTTTTCATAACATATTTCATCTGGATCAGGCACAGTCTGTTTGCCGGCCGATAGAATAGCGTTTATTGCATGCACTGCAATTACACAGCTGAATGATTTGTTTGTGCGACCAGTTGTTGGAAGTTATTGTTTCTCAGCTGCGGTTTTATATTTTAAAAATATTTGATGCAATATGAAAAAATGCTGCCGGTTTAGCTCTGGTTAAACCTGGAGTGACGCGATAGCTACAGCTGGCCGAGTGGAACTTGCTCAGTTGAATTCAAAGCGAGTCTATCGCCACTCCGTTTCGCTGGGCGTTTCTTCTTCATCTTCGTACCACTTGACACGGCGCATGCGCACAGCTGTTGCAGCTCGGTTTCGCCGGTGGCTAGCGGCAGCAGCAGCTGCTCAGCACCACGTGGCTGGTGACGTGACAAACCACGTGAACAGCCACGGCCACGCGCCGCCGGTAGCTGCTCCGCGGCACGTCACCAACCACGTGACAGCGTGGCGGCGGGGTGACAGCACGACGGGATTGTAACAGCGTGACGGGGGTGGCGGCGCCGCCACGCTGAAGGCTCGAAATGCTACCGTAATGTATCTATCGCTGCAAAAGCGGAAATAATAGATAAATGTTCCGCTAATATGTCTGTTCTTGTATACATTTTGTGTACTAGGTGCTGTGAGAAGCGGAATTGCTAAAGGGGAGGAGCTCTCATTTCGCTTACGAATTTGCTCCTGAATTTTTTCTCATGTGATTCATCAGTTTATCAATCAACTGTAGCTTTAATTGGAATGGAGTTTTCTCTGCAATACGACTGAAAGGCCGTGCTATTGCTCTCACCTTTTTTGAAATTTCAGTTTCTCGATCGTTGGATACCTGCAAAAATTACCCGTGCTTTTTTTCTTTCTTTTTTATTTCTCTGCAATCTTTGTAACACCAAACCTTGAAGTCTTGCCTTACCACTTGAGAAGTCTGAGGAATAGCTAGGCGTGCAGCAGTAATAACTCAAACTGTGAACATTTAGTTAAGTTCATTTACGCTCAGTTCATCCAAAAAAAACATTTCTGTACGGAGATCTTTGTCCGCAACAGCGCTCAGTTAACTATGTAGAGTTTCCAACGAGGTGGCTTTTTGGGACTTTTGGTGATGATACACTGGGGAGCACCTCCAAAAAAAAGGCGCTCTGTCCTGTTCTCTTCTCTCCCTCGTGTGTGCGTGTGCGCATGCGCGCGTGTGTGTGTGCGTGCGTGCGTGCGTGTGTGTGTGTTTGATTTTCGGCGTCTTTAAATTAAAAATGTCAATTACCAACTAGCGCAAAAAGAAGTCTAGTTCCGCTGGATTTTCTGGAAACGTCCCTTAATCCTTATATATATCCTGGTGTGCGTGCGTGCGTGCGTGTGTGTGTGTTTGATTTTCGGCGTCTTTAAATTAAAAATGTCAATTACCAACTAGCGCAAAAAGAAGTCTAGTTCCGCTGGATTTTCTGGAAACGTCCCTTAATCCTTATATATATATCCTGAAAACAAAGGATGAGCTAATGGGCTGGTCTATGCAGCTCATTTTTATAGAGCTATGAGAGCACTATGTTGGTTTCCGCGTGTTGAGCAGGCAACCATTATTGGACAGAATAAAATATTTTACAATACTACCAAGAGCATCAGGTGGGCATTAAAGACTCCAATAGCCAGATATGGCCCTGGTAACTGCTTAAAATGTGCTTCAAAATTATGGAGTGTTACCATTAAGTTTCGACGTATATGGAACGCGTTGTAATTGTCTTACAATGTAGAACAGTGACTGCAATAGTTTCATATTTACTTTTAAGCTTCACGTGTCGAGTTGCAACAGCACTCTGTACTATAATAGGAACACCTACAGAGAGCCTATTTGAGTGCTCTCTGCCGCAACGTAGTATTTTATATTTCTTTAGAATGTTCCTTGGTTGAGGTCCGTAGTTTGGGCCCTCTAAGCATAGTGCCACGGGAGAAATTGAGTTTAAGAGGTCTGTTATGTGTTACTACCTTCGCAATAGTCCTCGACTGTTCCAATGAATTAAGAACGCCATTTGTACTGTTTTTTGCTGAATACGGTTAAAAACTATGCTTTTGGGGCTTATTGGAGCCTATTATTCGAGCTTGCGGTTTCTTGGCACCCTCAATTAAGCTGTGCTGGCCTTGCACCGTGTTTGTGTTGGGATTTGTATCCATTGCCCCACTGGAGGAACTGGAGGTCAGCGCGGAAGCGGCGGGTCGCTGTTCTAAATGTGAGGGCGATATTCTGAACACTAAAAGAATTTAACCCATTCCAGACGTCTCCAAAGGGCGCTGTCATTCCACAGATGCGCGCCCGCACACAGATGGGAAATTGAAAGCTGGGAGGCCAACAAGTATTTCAGAAAAGGTTTTAGTTCCTGCGCGAGGACTTTACCACTGCTAACATATAGATGCTCAGTTTTTGCTATCGCATCTTTAGGTTCCTCTTACCTAAAGTTCGCGACCTTTGCATATGTGCACAGAGGCTTTTCCACTCTGACCTACGTTTGGCGCCACAAACAGGCTCAACTCGGAGTTCATAGGCAGCTGTGCCTATAGCATTGTCGCTTTTTGTTGTTTACAACAAGCCCCAACAATGCCTCATGTCCCCTTAATCAGCTCTAAACGCGTGGGAGCAGGTAGACTATTTACTGAATTCACAGAGCTTACTTACTTGCTGTGTACCCAGCAAGTAATGGCCAACGGACATGTGAAAAAGTGATCTCCCTTTGCTCTTTCCCCTTTCTATCTCTCCCTCCGTTCCCCTTCTCGAGTGTAGGGTAGCATACCGGGCGTCACCTGGTTAACCTCCCTGCCTTTCCGTTAATCTTTCTCTCTCTCTCTCATGGAGCCGATCTGCGCCTCGCTCTTGTGTTCATCACGATTAGCCTAACTGGATACCATGCAAGAAGAGAAAGACCTGCCCTAAGTCTATCCAATTATAATGTCCTATGTTAACTGTGGCATTCTTATCCTTTCGAGCTTCCTTATCTCATGCATCCACCTGTTTTATCTTGGTCCCTGCTACGCTTGCACTTTATTTCTTTTGGCGTCCAGTAGAAGCAGAAGTCAAGGAACGAGCTGAAAGTGAAAGCGCCAACAAGGACCTTTCGTGGGAAGTGGTCGCGTCTTATGCAGAGTGTTTGTTAAAATCATGCGCGCAGAGCTTAACACCTTTATCTGACATTAAAAGATATATTTTATTAGCTGTCTTTGATTTAGCATGTGCTATGTGGTAATGCATTTTACTTTTATGGCCATGTCGAAACTCGTAAATTAACAATAGCAAGGTGACTACTAGAAGCGAATCAAATTCTTTCATAGCCACTTTAAACTTTGAGTAGTATTGCATTTGCACAAATCAACCTTGATATAAGTATGATCAGCACTTGCACCAGAACTGCGATACTAACTCCACAAAACTACACGCCAGTAATTTAGGCGTTGCGATCAACATCGGACCGAAGTGAAACTATATAAAAGCGCAGATGATGTTTTTGTACCAGCGAAAGGATCGCTTCAACGCGGGTACTACGACTTGCTTATGCGCTTGGCCAGATCAGCTCCACTCGCTGATGTAATCACGTCTGCGACACTGTATGCCAACCAGCCTGCATCATGTACATATCTGGTCAGATTAAATATTAACAATTTTTTTCTCGTACAGAGTTGGAATGTTGAGAAAAGAGGAACTGTCAGTCAGTTAAAGTAACCGGCCATTTCAGTGGCTTCAAAAAAGACACGTCCATTCAGCAGTCTCCGGAGCGATGGACCCGTTGTGCACGCGAACAATATGTTGTGGATCAAAACAAATAAAACGCATTCCGAGTCACAAAGCCCTCTGCCCATGCTTGTTATGTACGAATACAGGGCGTCAATTACTAATCAGACTGCTGTGGGGATGAGCAATAGCGTTGACAGATAGCAGCCCCTGCCTATAAATAGAACCATTGTAAGCATCGAGCCTAATGCTAGCCGTGTTATGAAACTTGATAATATGAAACAATACTTTTCCTACCGAGCTTAAATTGCATTTTTTCTTCCGAAATATTTTTCTTTGCGTCCATTACAAAGGAGCTATTTCAATGTGTAGCTTTTTCTTTAGGAAACATTCCCATTGACGGCAGAATATGCAAGCGCCTTCTTCAACGAAGAATGCGTATAGAAATTATTCATTAAGAAATAATGCGATAAGGCTCCAAACAAGAAGAATGGTTTGATTGCAGTGCAAAAAATATATCGCTCCTTGCGCGTCTTAAGCTCTGCTGCATTGTTTTGGAGTATAGACGACAATTGACAGCCGCTGTAACTGCTTATGGTTTATTAGATACTTCAATTAGGAGTGGTGTAAAATTCAAATTTTGGTGCAAAATGTGTCGGCTGCCGGCAATAGCAGATACGAACGCGATGAACCATGAGATTTTTTGATGTGATTTGTTACTACAGTACCTAAGGTGCTAGCCGCGCTGCCAGAATTCATTTGTCTATTGACCAAGATATCATCATCATCATCATCATCATCATCATCACCACCACCACCACCACCACCACCACCACCACCACCACCACCACCACCACCACCACCACCACCACCATCATCATCATCATCATCATCATCATCATCATCATCATCATCATCATCATCATCATCATCATCATCAGCCTTACTACACCCACTGCAGGGCAAAGACCTCTCCCATGTCTCTCCAATTAACCCTATCCTTTGCCAGCTGCATCCACCCTTAGCCTGCAAACTTCTTAATCTCATCCGCCCACCTAACCTTCTGCCGCCCCCTGCTCCGCTTACTTTCTCTTGGAATCCACTCCGTTACCCTTAAGGACCAGCGGTTATCTTGCCTTCGCATTACATGCCCTGCCCAAGCCCATGCAGTCCAAGATATACAGTCGGTCAGACGGAGTCCAAGCGTCTATAGAAATAACCTGTGATTTCGGGCCGATATTTTTAGGTCACGCGCGGGCACCCGATGTCGCGAAACGGGTCTGACAGCGCTGCGTCCTTCATGCTCCTTCTTATTTACATAGTTGCGAAATATTTTCTATAGTTTCCAGCTATCGTTACCGTGACGAAAGCCTGCCGGAGCAGAGTAGCTGCTCGCAGACGACAAGTCAACCGGGATTTATTGAGACCGTTATTGTACTCGTTGCTGCCTTGCTTTATGACAAAACTCTCGCGGTGAATTACGGATGCCACGGATGCAAAAGTCAATGCTTCAGAGGGCAGGTGCATTCAAAAGTATGCAGCTTTATATGAAGCAGTCCAAACCCCGCGCCGATGCTATTATGCAAGTAAACAAGAACACGGTAGGTCCGGCTGCTCTGATGAGGTCACTTAGCAAACGGTACGTGCTCCGTGTTGCATAACATTCGCCATCATTCCTGATTACTTCAGCAGAGAATATAAGTATCATTTATTTTTATCAGTTATAAAGCCTGGTATTCATAAAGTGTACAAGATTTTTGCATTTTTTCACGCTATCAGCGCTTTGCACACCTGTGCGTGCATTTCGAAATATTAGCTTCACCGAAGTGTGTTCGGTACCTTCCAGTACTTCTTTTCCGACAAGTGCTGCCTACTTTATCTAGCTAAAGGGACGCCTTCTCACGCCGAGATTCAGACGAAGCAAATAATGCCAAACGACATACGAAGAAATTGGTGCGATGTCTATTGGAATTTTCTTGATCAAACGTTTTTTAAATTACTCCTGATGTCGATGTTTTCCCTTAATTCTTTCCTTCATGTGCACCTTAAGAAGTGAGGATATTCGAATACCTAAAGCGTTAATATAAACGTATAATTATTAGTGTTTTCAACTCTTTTTACTTGAAGAGTTCTGTACTTGTGAGCAAAAAATACTGAGTGGTCATTTCCATGCGACAACTAACAGCTTGTCTTTGTGTAGGCCGTGGTATAGCATACAGTCAAAAATAATATTGGTTACGATTCGAAATTATCATTCACGCCTGAGGCAGCTAGCAGTTTCACTGAATTGGTCTTCTTAAGAAAACAGGCAGTAATCGTCTGCCGTTAAAACCGTTGACAATCCTGGACGTCAAGAAAGCGTCATAATGCACGCTGGCTTCTGTTATTTCTGCAAAAACATCGTCTTCATAACATAGCATTTGAACTTTGGCGCAGCCTTAAGGGCCACGACCGTTCTCCGCGAATTTATAATTTAGATTGAAATGAATGCTCGCAAGTGCCTCAATCACTGAAAATATGACTTCAGGAAACGCTTACCGTGATGTACTTTCAACCATTTCCTACCCATAGAGCCTATCGCAGTAAGGAAGCTGTGCTCACCTAAAAACTCACGCCAAAATGCCTTCATCTCGCGTACTGTTTCATATTTGGGTGGGTCATGCCGGCGTGTCCACGTCAACAATGACGAGCCACTACGTGGCTCATATGACACGAACCATCAACAAGGCTGTACTACTGTCAGTGCGGTATGGTGTGCTGTGTGCCACAAGGGCGCAAGAAAACATCATCGTCATCAGCCTTACTACCCTACGGCGGGGCAAAGGCCCCCCTATGTTTCCCCAAATAACCCCGTTCTTTTTTTTTGGTTCTTCGTTGGTCAAAGTCCTCCGAAGAACGCTAGTACTTCCGGGGGCAGAACCTTCACCCTGAGGCAGAATAAAAGCTTGCGGACGCGGCAATCCGCAACTGCGATCAACAAATTAGATCATAAGGGTTGACACTCAAACACGAAAAAGGGACCATTGTACCAGAAATATAGATACTGTAGAAGCTGCTGTAAAACAATGTTACACCAACCTGCCCAAGCTTCTACAGTATCTGCGACCCCTTTCTTTGTCATCAGCGCCCACCGTATCCCCACAAACTTCTTAACCTCATCGGCCTACCAAACCTTATGCCGCCCCCTGCTACGCTTGCCTTCTCTTGGAATTCACTCCGTTACCCTTAAGGACCAGCGGTTATCTTGCGTTCGCAGTGAGCCCTGCCCCAAGCCCATTTCGCGTCTCTCATAGCCTGAGACTCTTTGGGACGTTAAGCCCCCATAAACCAAACTAATCCAAACCAAGCCCATTTCTTATGCTTGTTTCCGAACAGGATGTCATTAATCCGCGTTTGTTCCCACACCCACTCTGCCCGCTCCCGGTCTCTTAACATTACACCTATAAGTTGTCTTTCCACCGCTCGCTGCGTTGTCCTTAGCCTAACATGAACCCTTTTCATTAGCTTCCATGTTTCTGCCCCATAGCTAAACACCTATGTCGGGAAAACAGGCCGCTTTCTCAAAAATGAACTAAGCGTGCACTGGAGAAGAATAAAAATGGGCACGGGCAGCAATCTAGCCGTACATTGCAAGAATTCCTCTTAAAAAACTCCACACCTTTCCTGGACAGCGCACGCATCCTAAATAAATAGAAAACGAGAAATTGAAATAAAATTTCCGAAGCTCTGATCAATCAGCGGAGAGGCGAGAGCTGCTTCAGCGAGAAATTCATTATACTGCTTGATAAATAATTAGGTTAACTCTCATTTTGTCGTTTCCAAAGAAGCTGCAATTATTGTACCTTTTGTATCGAGGCTGTCTGTAATGTTTTGTTTTTCTTGTTTAGACGTTTGTTCTATCTATATCATTTTTTGTTTCATGAGGTGTAACTTCGAAAGCTACTTAGAGGCTATGAAGGATGCCGTAGTGGTGTGTTCCGGAGATATCAACCACCTGGGGTTCATTAACGCGCACTGATATCGCACACTGCACGCGCCTACAGAATTTCCCCTCCATCGAAGGGCGATTGCCGTGGCCGGGATCGAAACCGCGCCTTTCTGGTCAGCAGCCGAGCACCATGACCACTGAGGCACCGCGACTGCTTTTAGAGCGAAAAGCTCTACTCTCCCATGCTGAGCCTACGGTCAACTGGCTCTTAGATTTAACCTCTAACGGGAGGCGCACAGCATGTGCAAAATCGCAAATGGGAGGTGCCTCGATCTTCATCGTCGCCACAGCAGCGCGCTTGGCAGTCACGTCCGCCGTTGCGCTGACTGCTGCTCGGCCGCTCCACCCCGCCAGTAGTGCATGTGATGGGTCACGTGACTCGCTCTTGTGCTTGGCAGTCACGTCTGCCGCTGCGCCGACCGCTGCTCTGGACGCTCGCTCTTGCACTTGTGGCACGCGATGCACCACGTGATTTTCTGCCGCTCAAACTACTTGCTCTCGATGAAATCTTGAAAAATAAATGTGAGCCAGAGTTTTGCTGTGTCTAACCATCCTTATTAGAGCTTTCGCTTTGTATATCCTGGCTCAGATGAGTTGAACTACAGCCACTTGTTTTCAGCTATATATGTTTCGATTCTTGTGGAACAAAAAGCTGGCGGTGGTTTAGATCTGGATAAGCCTCGAGTGGCGCGTTAGCTACAACTGGCCGAGTGAAACTTGGTCACGCGAGCAACCACGTGACGAACCACGTGATCAGCCACAGCGCCAAGCCGCCGGCAACTGCTCCGCACCACGTGACCAACCACGTGACAGCGTGGCGGCGCCGCCACGCTGAAGGCTCGAAATGCTACCGTAATGCATCTGTCGCTAAGATACACAAGATACACAAGCGCAGTTTTTCGGGCCGTCGCCTCACAGGACGTGAAGCTTTCGCTCGGCCGCACAAGCCCAGGCGACGGCGACGAGCGGCACCGTCGTGCGGCGTTTTCTGCCCGTGTCGCTCAATTGCCTCGCCGATAGCTGTTATGAGCAGGCACCAAATTAAAGCACATCTTCGCTGGATCACGCACATCGCGTATGTCGCCGTGGCTAGCATCACGTTCAATAAGTTTTAAAAATCTTAAGTTTATAGAATGTCATACCATCTAGTCCTCCACCACAATCTGCCAGTTTCCGCCAAGCTCACTCTTTGCTCTACTGCGATACGGGGTCGTTGGTCGTGCTGGCGTAGTTGTCGGTTTAGCTTGACAGACCAGTGCGTGAGCGATGGCATTTGCATACCGACTAGCCAACCGACCGCCAATCGCCGTCCCATTGGCCTAGTGTCACCGGACCCTATACCTGTACCGGAGAATATCTGCGTTACTATTATTTGCGCTTTTGCGGCACCAGTCACTCATATATGGGGGACGACTGCTACTTCGATTGCCCGCGGAAGTAAAGGGGACAAGGGACCTCGCAGCGCACATTGCAGCAACGAGAGCAGACGACGTTGCTCCGTGTATGCCCTGGTGACGTCACGATAGCTTTCAATATGGCGGCCGCTGTCGGTTGGAGGAGTTTCCCGTTCTCAATTTCGATCGCATTTTTTTGTTTATACAGTGCATCCGGGGCAGCCAGATTTCGGAAACTGAATCATAAGGTCTTGTATTCGTTATTGAAGCAAGAAACTGGAATATGAAGAACGACAATGTCATGGCCCCTTTAACCCTCTAACAGCCGAGCGTTTCTGCCACAGCGGGTACAAAGGAGGCTATATGTTCCTAAAACTAGGGTGAACACGGCTGCACAGTGTCAAGAACATGCCACTTAAGGAGGAGACATGGAGGCCAGATACATTTGGCCCAGATTGTCGTAGAGATTGCACATGGAATAATTCCTCGTTTCTATTCACATGATTTATGGCGCGTCTCCAGGTGAAACAAGTTTGTGGAAATACTGCTCACTGTGAAGGTTCGTTGTTTATTGCACTCTTGCTTTGCGATGCTTTGACTTTGCTCGTGAAACCAAATGGCTCAGTAACGTTTACACTGCAGCTGGTAATGCCTAATACATGTTCCACCTTAAAATTTTGGGCTGGAATTTAAATGAACATTTCAGCAAGAATCTTTTTTGTCATGATTCAAATGTTTCGTTACTTTCGCACGCCTTAAGGTATGACAGGAATTCAGCTACCCTAAATTTGGTATAAATGAAGCACTCCTACACACACCATCTTTACGACTGAGAGTTCTGTAAGCTAAGAGTTTCGATTTGGAAAGTGTTCAGTGTTTGTGAAGGAAAGACGGTATACAAGATGATAGAGAACAGGAAAGGTTTTACTTCCAACACCTTCATTTTGTTCATGTCATTCCTGGAAAGTAATAAAAAATACGTCTTTTTTATCCACATTCTAATCAGAAAGAACGCAACTAAAAGAATACAGTTATTAGAGAGCACAGCTGTGGCCTAACGTTTTCAACATCAGCCTCGTATGCGGATGGAGCGGCGTTCGGGTTCGTACTATTTTCTAATTGATAGAACCTTTCTTCTGGCATGGTACTTGGTTTAACTGGGGCAACTTCTCATTCCACTTTATTTTTGTTGTTACTTCGATTTTAGCCGGAATGAGACTTCGATTGGGGTGGAATGCCTTACAATTTGCTACCTTCCCCCACGCTGAGCAGGCAAAAATAGCTTCCGTCATGCACTCTTTGACAATGGCTGCGCTTGATCCTTTAAGGAAATAAATCAGCATCACTTGCAGACAAGTCTCTGGGCAGAAAAATATAGCATAACTTTTAAAAATAATCTCGGCGTAAGTCGTGGATATCAATAAGCTGCAGTATATTCCTTATTAAACCAGGACCTAATATCTAGAGATTTCATCCCATAATTCCAATAGAAGGCAATTTACAAAGGGGTGTTTTTGTTTTGTTTTGTGGGATTTGCTACATGTGCATTTTTTCAGTGCCTGTTCCTAGCCATTCCCCCCCCCCCCCCCCCCTCCTATTAACTTGTATCTGGCTTCTTGACTTCTTTATTTCTGTCTTCAGCCGTTTATATTGTTACGACAAACGTAGCAAGAAGCGGTGAAACACAGCCGTTTCCTGAGGGCGAGGCTTGCCGAACCGCCGCGCTCATTCGAGACAGAAGAAGACGTCCGGCCACGCGCTGGGAGACAGGGTCGGCCACCAGGTGGCGCCGGCAGAATGTCAGCAGTGTGGCATTGCCCCCCTCCCTTCCATGAGGCATCGACTCGATGCCGCACGCGATGGGTAAAAACATACGCAAGGCGGAAGGTAGCCAGCGCGAGTGTCTTCGCGGAAAGGGGCTAACGGGAGTAATATGGCTTCATTCGCGCCACGTGCACTACTTCGGACGTCGGCTGTCGAGACGACCGGACAGTCCCTTGAGGGAGCACCTCGTAGATCACCGCGCTGAGGCGGCGTAACACCTGGTATGGGCCAAAGTAACGGCGAAGAAGCTTCTCAGAGCGCCCTCGCAAACGGATCAGGACTCTCATACCCAGACTTGGTCACCGGGTGTGTCTATCCCCTCCCTGCGGCGGAGGTTGTAGCGCTCGGCGTCGCGTTGTTGTTGGCACCGGATTCGCTGCCGAGCAACCTTGGCGAGCGGCTTCGGCGTCGCGAACAAATCGGTCAGCGTCCGCGATCAGAAGAGGGAGTAGGATCCGGAAGAAGCATGGCGTCCAGCATGGTCAAGGCGTCGCGGCCGTGCACCAAATGCAACGGAGTGAAGCGCGTCGTTTCGTGGAGCGCAGTGTTGTACGCGATCGTGATGTAAGGCAGTATCCGGTCCCAGTTCGCATGGTCATCGTCGACATACATAGCAAGCATATCGGCGATTGTCTTGTTAAGCCGCTCGGTCAGTGCCATTTGTTTGCGGATGGCAAGCTGTTGTCTTTGCGATGGCTGGCGCCACTGAGTCGAAGTACCTCGCTCGTAAGTGCCGACGTAAACGCGGTGCCCTTGTCAGTTAATACGACCGTTGGGGCTCCGTGACGAGGCACAATGTTGTGACGGAAAAACTCTGCAACTTCGGCGGCGGTGCCACGGGGAAGGGCCTTGGTCTCACAGTAGCGGCGGAGATAGTCAGTGGCAACAGCAATATATCGGTTACCCATGAAGACTCCGGAAATGGACCGATTAAGTCCATGCCGACCTGTTGAAATGGGAGGCGCGGGGGATTGATAGGCTGCAGGAGCCCGGCTGGTTTAGTCGGCGGCGTCTTCCGGCGCTGACACTCAGGACAGGTTCGCACGTAGCGGTGGACAACCGCAGCAAGCCTGGGCCAGTAGTACTTGTGGCGTATGCGTGCTAACGTGCGAGAAAACCCGAGGTGGCCTGAGGAAGGTCGTCGTGGCACGCACGTAGAACTTCGTCACGAAGCGTTCTAGGCACTACAAGCAGATAGACAGTGTCTGTTGGGCCGTAGTTCTTTTTGTAGAGGACACCATCGCGCAAGAAAAACGATGACAGCCCGCGCTTGAAGAGTCGAGCTGGTGATGAGTGGTTAACTCGAGGTACTCGATGAGGGCCAGCAGCTCGGAGTCGTCCCTCTGTTGGCGGACAGGGGTGGGTGTGGTGAAAGTTCCGAGAAAAGCGGCATCGTCGTCGGACTCGTTCGTGGGGCAGAGAATAGGAGCGCGCGAGAGACAGTCAGCGTCACTGTTTTTCTGGCCGGACTTGTGCACGATGGTGACATCAAATTCCTGTAACCGAGGGCTCATCGAGCAAGCCGCCACGAGGGATCTTTCTGGTTCGCCAGCCAACACAGTCAATGATGGTCGCTCACGACCCGAAACGGGCGGCCATATAAGTACGGTCGAAATTTCGTAACTGCCCACAGCACAGCCAGACATTTTTTCGTGGTGGAATAATTGACTTCGGAACGGCATAAAGTACGACTGGCGTAAGCAATCACGCGTTCTAGACCATCCTGTCGCTGAACAAGGACCGCACCGAGACAAACGTTACTGGCATCAGTGTGCAGTTCCGTGTCGGCCTCTTCGTCGAAGTGACCAAGCACAGGCGCACATTGGAGACGGGACTTGAGTTCCGTGAAGGCTCTATCCTGGTCCTCGCCCCAGAAGAAGGGTTCAGCTTCTTTCGTCAGGCGGGTCAGAGGCTCTGCTAGCTTGGAGAAATTGTAAACGAGCCGGCGATAGTACGCGCAAAGGCCAAGAAACGACGCAGGCTCCGTTTGTCTATGGCTTGGGAAAGCAGCGACGGCGGCCGTCTTTTCGGGGTCCGGACTAACACCTCGAGCGCTCACAATGTGACCAAGGAACTTTAACTCGTGAAACGCAAAGTGACATTTTTCTGGCTTGAGAGAGAGACCAGCGGAACTTATGGCCTCGAAAACAGCATGCAAACGTTTCAGATGCTCATCGAATGTTTCAGAGAAGATCACAACATCGTCGAGATATACGAGGCACGACTGCCATTTCAGGCCAGACAGCACAGTGTCCATCATTCGTTGGAATGTGGCAGGGGCAGAGCACAAGCCAAAAGGAGCACCTTAAACTCGTACAAACCGTCGGAGTAATAAAGGCGGTCTTCTCTCGGTCGCGCTCGTCGACCTCTATTTGCCAATACCCACTGCGGAGGTCAAGGGATGAAAAGTAGGCGGCATGGCGCAGGCGCTCTAGGGAGTCATCAATGCGTAGCAGAGGATACTCATCCTTTTTAGTAACGTTATTGAGGCGTCTGTAACCCACACAGAACCTTAGGGTGCCATCTTTCTTCGTGACGAGGACAACAGGCGATGCCCAGGGGCTTGTGGACGGTTGTATGACGTCGTCCTGATGCATTTGAGTAACCTGATGGCGGATGGCGTCACGTTCTTTTGAAGACACGCGATAAGGGCGCTGGCATAGTGGTCTTTGGTCATCAGCAACGATAATTCGGTGCTTGGTAAGCGGCGTCTGTCGTACCTTGGAAGTCGATGCAAAACAGACAGGGAAGGAAGCGATGAGGTTTTCCACGCAGCGTTTCTGACCGGCCGAGAGGTGCGGGTTTACGTCGGTCTGAATGGCTGTAACCATCGTCTCGTCGAAGTCTTACGCGGTGGACGAAGAGCACTGCCTGGTACACTCTCCAAGCTCGTCAAATAAGCGATGACGGCTGTCTTCGTTAAATGCCGTGGTTCACGGGTAAAGTTGGTGATTAAGATGGCAGTGCGACCGTTGTCAAGTTCTACTAGCCTCGAGCGACACAAACTTGTCGAGCGAGTAGCAGCGACAACGTTCGCTTCAGCGATGTCAAGAGTGCCGGTGCTGTCATTACACTCGACTGTGATGAACTTGCTGGCTCGCGGAGGGATCGTTATGTGGTCGTCACATACACGCAGCGTTAATCTGCTGGGCACGGTGCTGGTGTCAACGGCTCGCTGTGCGGAAAAGATACCACGAGATCCAGAAGGTCGATGACCGCGCCATACTCTTGAAGGAAATCCATGCCAGAATGAGGTCTTTCGAACGGTCACTTAATACGGCAAAGGAACCAGTGAAAATAAGACCGCGGATCTGGATGCGACAGGTGCAGACGCCGATCGGCGTCACTACATGGCCACCAGCGGTGCGGATCATGGGTCCACACCAAGGCGTCAGAACTTTACGGAGGGTTGTGGCGAGCTGCCTGCTCATCACAGAAAAATCAGCGCCGGTATCAACGAGTGCGGTCACTTCATGACTGTCGGCGGTTACACAAATTTCAGCAGCAACTAATCGTTCGCCGCACGTCGGATCGGGACGTCGCCGCTCGAGCCGTCGCGTCAAATTGTCGAGTGGAGGCTGTTGACTCTGTGCAGTGGCGGCGGCGCTACCTCCGGAGGACGCCGTCTTCAGTTTTCCCGGCGAGGGGACATGCCTCTGAACTGAGCAGAGGATGAGGGCCGACTGGGCGAACCAAAGTGCCTTGGAGACGGCGATCGCGATTGGCGCCGCTGTGAGGTCGGGACAGCACCTGAGTGGCCAGGTACTCCTCTATGTCCTGCGGTCTGTCACCATAGCGCGGTCGAGGTGCGTCTGGTGGGAATCCTCTCAAACCCAGCCGCCGGTACGGACAATTCCGCAGTATATGGCCGGGCTCCCGCAGTGGCAGCAGAGCGGGCGATTGTTGGACGTTCGCCATACTTGCGCTTTGCTGAAAGGAGGGCACGGGTTCTGCTGCTGCTCGACGGGACGCAGGTAACGATGGGGTGGTCGTGGTTCGGCACCGGGGCGAAACGCTTGTGGTACGGGGGCAGGTCGGCGCAGGGCATCGCTGTAGGACATCACGTGCGGCTCCGATAGTGGTGCTGGTGGTGGCTGCACCGCCCACCGAATTTCATCACGGAAGACATCGCCTGTAGAATGTGTGCTTGCCGACGGAGCATCCAAGTGGAGCTGTCATAGTTCTTCGCGAACAATGCTCCGCACAAGCTCTCGCAGCTCCTCATTCCCGGGACCTGGCAAGGACGTGCAGTAGTGAGCGGCCGCTACATTTGCCTGACGGCCGTATTGGGTACTCCGTTCCTACAATGAACGTTCCATGCTCGTAGCTTCCTTAGCGAATGCGGCGACGGTTCTCGGTGGGGCGCGCATGAGGCCAGCAAACAGCTGCTCCTTTACCCCACGCATTAGGTGCCGTACCTTTGTAGCTTCGGGCGCGGCCGGGTCGGCCCGATTGAAGAGGCGGGTCATGTCCTCAATAAATATGGCCACGCTCTAGTTGGACTGCTGTGACCTGGAGCGAAGGGCAATTTCATCGTTTTCCTTTCGCTCGTTCGGGCTGAATGTAGCGAACAGCTCACGGCGAAAAGCTGCCCAGTTGGAGAAGGACGCCTCGTGGTTCTCGACCACGTTTTCGCCGAGTCTTGCAATGCGAAATAAACGTTCATCAGCTTCCGCTCGTCGTCCCATTGGTTGAATGCAGCAACTCGGTCAAAACTGGCCAACCAATCTTCAACATCCTCGAACCGGTCGCCGTGGAAGGATGGTGGCGACCGAGGTACGAGAAGGACGAACGGCAGGGCACTGCCAGAGTACTGACCTGTCTGGCTACAAGTGGTGGAAGTCATAGCTCGCACAGGCCTTGTCAATGGCTTGAACTCGGGTTGCAGGCCTCGTAGGTGACGGCTGGCTTTGTGGACAGGTGTGGCGTCCGCACGTCGGGGAGAAGCGTCAAGGATTTCGACGGGGTCAGCGTACATGGATGGTACCCAGCACGGCTCCACCAAATGTCACCGACAAACGTAGCAAGAAGCGGGAAACACAGCCGTTTACTAGGGCGAGGCTTGCCGAACCGCCGCACTCATTCGAGACAAAAGAAGATGTTCGGCACGCGCTGGGAGACAGGATCGGCCACCAGGTGGCGCCGGCAGAATGTCAGCAGTGTGGCAATATGCTGTGTTGTATATTTGTCAAGTTTTCTTTGATGAATCCCCTCCCCCCCCCCCCCTATGTAATGCTCGCATTGGGCCTTTAGGGTATTGAAATAAATAAATACCAAACAAGTTTTCTCAAAGGAGAGTGAGTAGTGAAAATTTGGCATTGCATGTCCTGATGGCATGAAAAAAAAAACGAATCTTTTTTGTTGAAAAATTGTCATTGTGGTTGGCTTAGAATATTGTACTACAAAACACACCGAGCCTTCTGGAGAAAATCTCTTATCTTGACGTCAGCACCTACACCATGCAACCTAATTTAAACGTCAATACATGGTTACCAGTCACGAAGAATGATACCACCCAATGGGCCAAAGAATAAAATTCACTAAACCGTTGCAATACCATGAGTGTCATGGCAAGTTATATATAGAGTCGCAAAGGAATGAAGAACACCTCAGCCAGAAAGATTTTAAAAGTTGATATAACTGCATATGTGGCAAGCCCTTTCCCCAGGCCGTGCTTGTAAGATCGGCTTTATCATGCAAGTAAATTTAAAGGTCAAAAAACGGTTTAATTTAATCAAAGAATAAGCATTTAACCACACACACCAATGATTTACAATGTTCCGCAATGGCGATTAGGTTTATAAGAAAAATACAAGCAACAACGTTTCCAAAATAGTGTCCACTGTGCTATACATCAGAGCACATAAAAGTCAGAAGGAATGTGGAAGGCTTTTAAGGACAGCAGTATGCACAGCCGTCGGCGTAATTAGACCTACACCTGTGCTGCTGAAAAAATGCCTGTTGACACATTACCAGGTACAATACAGAGATAAGCAAGCACTCACTATAGTGTATAAATATCATATCATAGTAGAATACTGTTTTGGGAAGAAGAACAAGAAAATACAGTGCGGCCGATCTTCACTCGCCCTTTGCGTATCACGACTGGACGACTGAGTTACTTTATCTGAATTTCGGCAACATGCAACAATTTCACCATTAGTATAGGCGATAGTCTCCAGCAGAAATTCTGCGAGCGGAAAATCATTTCAACGTGTTTCAATCTTCATAGCAACGCCGAGATGAAAGCTTTGATGCCCTCGTGGCGCGTATCGAAGTAGTGGGGCATAACACGAGGGTTGTTGAAAATTACTGATTCGGCTTTTCTTTAGATCGCGGTTGTTGCTAATGTGACAACTTCTCGCTAACTAACAGACGCTCCTTTACTCACACTGTATCAACAAGCAGGCTTGCCGTTACTGCACAACAACTACGAATACTCCTGAAGGACTGAAACAACACTTGCATGGCAATCGAAAGCTGTATGTATGCAAAGAGAGTCCCTAGTCGCGAAGATTGCTGCGCCGATTGGAAGATTAAGCACTTCAGCGAAAAAAAAAGTATTACTATCGGCCTCATTCCTGCTACGGAGTGTAGCTTGACACCATGACCGTTCGCGAACAACAAGAGGCAAAAGAACACCAGACTCCCCAATATTTACGGAACACTGAACCTTATTTCTTTTCATTTGTGGAACACCCACAACAAAACATATAATGTTTTATTTGCGAGCTGAAACAGGACATTCAGTACAGAGCATATACTGTGCAAAGACTATGCAAGAGACAAGCATGACGCACTGAAAATGAAAAGCAAGTACGATGTGTGAAGTACGATGTGTGCATATGAAACAGTACACTGATAACTTTCAATGCATTTAATTAAACATGAGCGCACTGGAGATATACGAGGTGTTCGACTCTGTTCTCACCTTTAGGAACGCCCTTGTATCAAACGCCCCTAGCGCGAGACACACGTGGGTAAACATAAGAGGACCGCAACTTCTGATCAGCCCCTGGCAGCTCCTCATTCAAGCAAGTTACGAGCGTATCGCCACGACGGGCTGTGGCGTGTGTCAAACGCCTTTTCTGCTCATTTTTCAAGACAGTCGTTGGCGTGTGGTCACAGGTGCTGGTGGATTCCAGAAACCACTGTTTAGACCGAGAACAGGACATTCGCTGCTGGCCTTCATACAAATGTTTTCGTCTTGGGCTCGGGAGGGGGGGGGGGGGGCGCTGCCTGTTAGGGACAGGCGGCTTCTACTTTGAGCATGGCAAGGCCAAACTGATTATTGCCGGATGTCTTTGATGGTTTTGTGGCGCCAATTAGTTTATTTCTACCATACATCAGCAAAGATTTCCATCTGCGAGAGAAAGGCCAGGGCCCGCAGTACAACTTGTCTGTCTTAATGTCCTGCGTATCATAACTAAAAGTACGGTCTACTCAATTTCTCAGAAAATACACATAGCTGCCACCATTTACTTCCTTTTCCTGCTTAACTCTTGAGTTTCCTCGTGCTTACTCCATCAAGAACTCTCGCTTTTAACGCGAGCGGATTGAAAGAGAAGTACAAGAACGATTTTGAAACAGGCTATAAGGAGTGGAATCTATTTGAGGTTACCGCACAGCACAAAGGCGAAGAGAAAATTGAGCAAAAGTTTGTACACAGTGAGTCACCTACCGACGGCCTTTTAATCTCAGAAAGAGTTTTTTGCAACATGGTAAACGGTAAGCGTATGAGGAATGGAAGGTTAGTGTTGAAAGGGATGATAAACCTGTCTGGGGAGAATCGAGTTCAGAAAAGCAATTATCGGCGTTACACAATAAAACACACATTTACACGGTCATGATGTAGAAAAGAAATGTTATATAGCATTAGGAGCAATGCCCTGCGTATCGTCAGGCCACACTTTACCCCTATGCGACAGTTCCATCTTACGTTTCTCTATACAATCACTAGAAACAAATCCGCCGCGATGAGCAGTAGGCTCGAGAGCATAACTAATCCTGAAAGCATGCAAAAAGCGTTGAATGAAGGGACGGGAAGCTGTATTCCCGGCCATAGCGCGATAACTCGAAACGAAATGCCGGGACATTTTTTTTACAAACTGAGCGACGATCTTAAAAGATATGGTAATGAAAGTCTATTGAGCTACTTGAAGTTCGAGTAAAGCGGCGCTGAACGCATCTGTGGGCTTGCCGAAGCCAACCAGCCAGCTATTGCTTAGAGGGCCGGCACCTTCATACTTACATAAACAAAAAAATATTTGTACTCCCAGATGCAGGGTAGGTAGAACGGGGAAAAGAGATTGTTGTGAACAGTGTAGGCATAGCGGGAAGAAATAATATAAAAGAGAGGTTATTTATTATCAAGTATTGCATTATTAAATTATATTCCATGTTTATATTATATGTTATTTGTATTATATAACGAAGGAAAAAACAGTGCAGTTACAATAAAAATCTTGTAAAAATTAAAAAAACGCAAGGTTAGTTTGTTCGCTATGTTGCGTTATTTCCGCAATGTTGGCGTTGAAATTTTACTGTAGAAATACAGTTAATGTCGACATTTTCGCCGCACTTTGTCCGGAAGCTCTGCCCGGTTTCCGTGCGTCCGTCCGTTCGTTCTAGTACCTGCATAAGTTCACAAGGTTCTGCTTCATCATCATCATCATCAGCCTCACTACACCCACTGCAAGGCAAAGGCCTCTCCCATGTCTCTCCAACTAACCCTTTCCTTTGCCAGCTGCACTCACCATATGACCGCAAACTTTTCATCCCATCCACCTCATCCGCCCACCTCACTTTCTGCCGCCCCTTGCTGTGCTCGCCTTCTCTTCGAATCCACTCCGTTACCTTTAAGGACCAGCGGTTATCTTGCCTTCGGATTACATGCCCTGCCTAAGCCCATTTCTTTCTCTTGATTTCGACTAGGATGTCATTAACCCGCGTTTGTTCCCTCACCCACTCTGCCCGCTTCCGGTCTCTTAACGTTACACCTCCCATTTTGCTTTCAATGGCTCGCTGTGCTGTCTTTAACTTAAGCTGAACCCTTTTAGTTGGCCTCCACGTTTCTGCCCCGTAGGTGAGTACCGGTAAGATACAGCTGTTGTACAAGGTTCTGCTTAAACATGATAAAACAAAATATTGTTTCCTCTCCCACTTGGCCTTGACATCCGACGGATGTTCTTCTGGTATTTCGCTTCGGTCTGAAGTCCCGTTTTCTATCGGGAGTCATCCACTGGACGGACGACGGATCATCCGATGCAGAACCGCGGACCTGGTGCAGCTCCGCTGACGCTCACGCGAACATGGATATGCGGATTTTTTCGGAACATTTTAGGGCAGGCTGTGCTCCCTGGATATCGAGGCGGTTTTTGCATGCGTTTTCCCACGAAACCTATGTAGCCTTTGTTTTCAATAAGAGCACAAATAAATAGCAGTACTTGCACTGAAACACAACTTATTGCACAAAAAGAGTGTTTCCGAAACGACAACACGTGACACAATATACACATTCAACAAATTAACATATTCTAAGCACCGACAGTCAGAGCGATGAGTCCACGTGCATAAGTGAGAATATTCGTCTAGAGCACTCAAGCGCTGATCTGTTAAGGAATAAAGCGAAATTCCACGCACCTGCATTGATCAAGGTTAAGTACTTGTTCTGAACTGGGTTTCATGTATATCCAGCTCTACTCAAGAGCAAATATCTCCAAAATTCAGTTTCTTCTGCGCGAAGTCGCTCCCTTTCCTCCGCACAGCACCGTTCAGCGCTACAGACAAGTGAGATCATTTTCATACTTCTTTCCTGCATTCGAAAGGAGTTTTGCAGCAGACTCTCGGCTTCCGGGCGGCAGAGAACGATACTATGCAGTCACTTTTTAACCTTCCAGTTTTCGTGATCATCAGTATTGCTGCAAGAGCATTACAAATACCACTACGAGAAAAGCCGGCGGCATGTATTTATGTGTGTACTCGAAGATGGTACAGAAAATATCAGCGATGGCAAGAAAATTAAGGTGACGTCATCAAAAGTTCAACTGACGCAGGCAGCGAGCCAAGCACCGCGATTTCAGACTATCATTTAGCTTTAGTTTGTCTATGATATGCTCTCCACTGGTCGACCTCACTGTGGCGCCAATTTTCCCTGCAACATTCGTACGAAAACTGCGACGCAACTGTGTTTCGTACAGCGGGTGGAGCCATACGATTTCCATACGGCTCCGGGTGGAGCCATACGATTTCTCATTGCATATTGCTTATAAGGGCTCGTCAATTCTTAGCGTTGCGATTCAAACAGAGAAAATATACGCCTGCCCTCGGCGAGAACCACAATCGCCGGCGGAATTTAGTCAAATGGAGCTAGTAATCCTTTCTCATTAGTAAATGAGACGGGTAAAAGAATCTTCGTAAAATGTCGAAATTTTTCTGCTCTGAAAGCCTGCAATCTTAAGTTTTTCGGAAGTAATCTGGAAAGTCTACGTGGCCGTGCTTATTCACGCTATTGTTCAAAGTCCTGCCTCGGCACCTCTCTCTAAACCTCCCCGCCTGCTCTAGGACCCAGACATGAAATATACCTGCTTATTGACGTCTGACAAAGTGATTTTTCTGTTCCGTACGCATTTCAACATCAGTCAGAAGAAGGTCGGCCCTAAGCCCACCGAAGATTGATTCAGATATATATTTTCAATCATCTCCAGCAGCTGGAAACATACCAAATTGACATTTATCCCAAAACCTAACAAGAAGCTCACCGTGGACAACCGAAGATCCATTTCACTTACATCCTATCTCGGGAAAGAGCGCATAATATTTAGCAAACAAGGGAACTACACCGAAGACCACAACCTCACCCCACACTCTTAATATGCTTAAGAAAAGATCTCTTCACTGAAGACGCCATGCTCCAGCTGTCACGCGAAATACTCGACCCCTCCGTTAAAACCACAGCAGCAATTATAGGAGCATATCTGAAAAAGGCTTTCGACAACGTATCCCACAACAGCATCCTAAAAAACGCAGCCGATGTGAACGCAGGCGAACGGGCGTACAATTGTATTAAAGCCTTCCTAGAAAACAGAACGATACAGGTAACCATCAGACCACTAAACCCAGCCAAATCAGGCTCGGTATCAGAGTAACTTCCCAAGGGGCCGTCTTGTCGCCTCTTCAAGCTTGCTTCAATCGAAGTTCCAGACAGGCTAAACGCTATTGAAAGCATCCGTCAACTCTGTATACCGACGACGTTACCATCTGGATGACCTGCGACTGGAAAGAACAAATACAAGAACCTCTCCAAGCAGCGGCTGACAAGGTAGAGGAGGAAGCAAGACGAGCCGGCCTCGAGTGCTCTCAATCCAACTCAGAACTCGTCGTCATTTGACGGAAGAAAAGCCGCAAAGACAGGGTCTCAATCGACATTAAGATAAAAGCAAAACATCGAAGAAGTGGAGAAACATACAGGTCTCCGGACTGCACAGCTCCAACACTCCTAGCAACATTGTAGCCGAGGGGAGACTGGGGCCACGCGCATCGCCAGCAAGAGACAAGGCACGAATGACCGTGACCTTCACGGACACCTTCAGGATTTCGTCATCAGCAAAATTATATACGCCTTCCATTACCTCCACCTCAAGAAATTAGAAGAAAAAATTGATACGCTAGTATGGCATGCATGAAAACGTCTTTTGGACTACCTAAATTAAAATTCAATGAGCACTTCCTAGGTGTGTGAGTACACAATACTTTTTCCGAACCTAAAAACGCCCACCTAACCACACAGACGGCTCGACTGTGCAGCACTCCACTGGGAAGAATAATTCTAGAACGACTATGCAATGAAGGGGAACCTATGGCGGACCGTCGAGATCTCGTTCCTAGCCACATCCGAAAAAGAATTCGGATCAAACCTCAACGCAACGACATGAAGCCCCAAAACACAACAGGGTCGGCGGGAGGCAAGATTCAGAGGAATGAAACGACACTTTCAGAGGCTCCAGGATGTCATCTACGTCGATGCAGCCAACAACCAAGAGCACACTCACAGATTCTCCCCTAGAGGGATCCCATACTCAAAACTCTGACCTCGCCACTCCACTCATGGCAGCTACACTAGTCGCCAAAAAGGCGGAAAACGCAGAAGACGCAATTACAGCTGCCATTGCCTTTGCGGATGCGACAACCATCGTAAGTGATTTGCAATACGCCACCACCAATTTTGTCAAAGGCCTCACCTAAAGCACAGCCAGAAATATTCTGGAAAATGTTGACGTTACATTCCCCTCTCGGAGATATTGACCTTGTATGGGTGCCGGCGCACGCCGTAAACACCGAAAACAACCTGGAGTTAGAGCCTATCCAGCAGTGGATGGTCAGAACTTGGAGGCAACCAGTCAAGTCCCAAACCTCCTGCCACAACCAAACCACACATATGAATTCGGAAGTAGGCAATTCCAACCACCGCACCACTACCTCTCGACGGAGCGAGTGGCGTGTAGAAAACTTCACACCGACTCCTTCCCCAACCGAAATGTGTACTCGCGAGTATTTACTCAAACTTTGAGCCAAACTGGTGCTCCTGTTGCAAAAAAGCTACTTTACACCACATAATCTGGGACTGCAAAGCACATCCTCCACCCCCCGATCTCATGACTACTCCCTTAGTAGACCCACGGCTTTCGGAAAGGCCAGTGACGACCGAGACACTCAATTCAAAGCTGTGGAATGTGCCTATGCGGTATAAGGCCTACCTGGTCTGGAGATAACCTACTAACCACCACTCTACTCTTACGTTCAATAAAGCTTTTTGGTCAACTCCGATCTGCTGCGTTCGTCCTTCCAATTTTCGGATCAGGGGGCGGATGAGCGGACATCAGTCGGAGGTCTGTCGGATAATGATGGCCGTCTGGGTGTCTCTTTTAAGTGCTAGTTAAGGATATTATGAATTTCAGCTGGGCGAGCTGTAGAGGGCTTTAAATCATCTTAAAAAGATTATTGGGCAATCACTGCTATTGATGAGGAGCAATATTTTAAAGAATATTTCGCGGCTTGAGCGTGCCTTTTTGGTGGCAGCGACCGGACGCAACTTGTGCAGAGCTCCGCCCAATTCTCTGGCCACTGAGACATCAATTGAAGAAATGTATACAATCTCCTTGTATGTCCTTATAGACCACCACATGCGCTCCCCCGTGCATATGTATGTGGAAGGTACCACTTCCGACCCATGCCTGACGCTATTGCGATTAGTAATTCTACGCTACGTCTCATGCGTATTCTTACGCAACCAGAGCCGCACTTGTGCAACATTTAGCATTTTTTTCACACGACGCTCGAGATGAAACGGCCATTTTTGGTCCCTTTTCAATCTAACACGCTGTTTTCTATTGACTAAATGCAATATCGTAGATGTCGTCAGAGCGTTCGAAAAGCGCTACTTACAATGGGCGTGAACGCGATCGCCTTCGGAAGAGAAAGACTAGACCTTTGCCACAGAATAGGGCAGTCAATACGATTGCCTATATGATCGCCTGCTTCTTCAAGCCGAAAATAAATCAGTCATGCCCTGCGGCGGCTTTTTTTACCAGTGCTAGATAAGAATGGGGATTTTCGCCAGCTATCACACACCAGATTGCTGAAAATCTTTGCGTGAGTGCAGCAAGCCCTATCTTTCAATTTCGCAGGAAAGTTTTATGTTATTAATGAAGTACCGGCGCTTAAGATAGAGATAAAACGAACAAAAACCAGGCAAGCATTGCGAAAGAGAGAAAGGTTATCTTCATTCAAATGATTATTCAGAGCCATGCAAAGCATCCATTGCCTGATTTTGTTTTATAACAAGATGACTTATCTTCTATGGACCAGAACGAACTTCTGCAGGCGCTTTTTAAGGATATATACAGGACTTGCTCTGTAGCCAGTATAATATTAATAGTCCATCTGATAATACCAATAGTTTCACCCCAGAGATTGGTTTTATCGTTTGCGTACCCACGCATTCACTTCTCCACCATGATTTCCTGGTTCGAGTAAAGGCGGGCCGATGTCCTATCGCGACGGAAAGAAACGCGAACGCGGCGCCTAAACACTCCGCTTTTCGAACTTTTTTTCATCGCATTTTTACCTGGGTGGCAAAAAATGCATCGCGGACGACTCTATCGCCCTTTTGCTACCACTGAAATCAAAGCGTGATGACAAGAAATGCCAAAAGTGGAGCGCCTAGGCTCTGCTCTCCTCACGATTCTTTCATTCACCCCTGTCCTCGCCATACGAGAGCAAAAAGCTAGTTTAAATCTGTCAGCCGTTGCCAGATGGCTAGATCATTACATGCTACCAGCAGCGCTCAAACAGGAGGACAAATTCCCTGAATTTAAATGGCAATTTTTAGGTGATGTCACCTGCAACTTAATGCATGTGCATCCTTCGAAGGAGAGACGCTGCTTTACATAGCGAAAGAGGCACTTAATTCCTTTGATCACATCAATTCCACTTGTGTCATTTATCAGCCATTAATGAACTTGTGGTTAAGGGACGACAATGAAGTGCGAGCCGTGCGACGAGCAACAGAAGCCGAGGGAATGAAGCTTTTGGCAGAAGGCTCTTCGTACTTCTGTTCTTGCTGTTTGTTTTAAAGAAAAGGTCAGGGGGCGACAAAGTACTTCTTTTACGATGTAATGCACGCCATTATATTGCGAACATATATAAAGTGACAGCGCAGTAGTTCTATCCAGTCTGTAAATTCGAGATACCGATTGTGCGCCAGTAAATTCAACACATGCCGGCTAAGACGAGAAGCACGTTTGTATGTTGCAAATCGAAGGGTTTCTTTGGTTTCTATTAAAATAGGGCGTGTTTAGAAGCACTCTTTGTTATCTCGACATCGCTATCGGTAGCTGTTTAAGCAGTGCTGTGCATTTGTTTTCTTCAAGGTTGGACAGCGAACATGCGATGCTTTAGCATTTTTGTTTTCTTTCCCAGACAAATATGGTCTCTTCTAAATTTCAAAGAGGTGTTCTATCATTATGATGACGAAGGAATGTTACTAAAAGCAGCTCTGATTCTCATAAAAGCTACAAAGCACGTTTCATGCTCAGAAAAACACTTTTCTTGGGGAGATTTTGCTGTTCATTGCCATTTTTCTGCTGAAATTTCCGTCTAGGCAGCAGGAAAAGCAGGAAATAGGAAAACCTTACTGTTCTAGCCAATTTTTATGTTGTCCTGCTGGTCATTTGTTAAAAATGCGCCTGCGCAAAATTTTGTTTCGTCGATAATACGTAGCATATCATAACCGTGACAGATGTCGAGCGCACAATAATCTTATAGCTACGGCTCTGTCGACGCATGCCCTTGCTGGAAATAAAGTACTGCTTATTATTTCTCCCGGCTTGAGCTTCCCGAAATCTCATTTTCCGTTTGAATCTTAAAAAGCAGGTTTATGCACATTTGTATGCTGTGAGTTTACTGGGTAAAAAAGGCACGCCATTGATTCAATAGAGCGAGTACCTTCGTTGTGGATCGTTGCTGACAGCTCAATGAAGAAGACTCGTTCATTAGTGGAGATAATATGCCAGTTTCGCTTCTCAGTTCTGGATTCACTGTACATGCCTTTGTTCCTTGTTGAAAAGGAGTAGTGATGGAGGCACACTGCACAGTCATTTCCATCCTACAGTGCTTCTGTTTCGTTTAACAAATTAATGTTCACTCTGCTGGTGGCTTTATTAATATTCGATGGCGATTCCTCTTCTTGTATTGTACGAGTGACCTCAGTGACTTCCAGAACAGATCTATGCGGAACATTGAGGTTTCTTTTCAATAATAGACACCTCGTTATAACAACCAGGAATGAGTAAACATGTGTCTACTGCAGCACTCCTGTAGAACTCAATTTGAGTCTGGCCGAATTGTGCGTGTATCGCTTGTGACTATAGTGAATCGTTCATGCTGAGTTGGACTAAAATATTAATTATACTAGTAAAACTTATTTTAGTATACTAGTAAAACTCATTGGTAGCTATTAATCGCACTTCAATCTGTGATGTTCAAGAAACCCCGTGTGAAAATTGAAATAAATTTATAAAACACGGCATATGACTTAAACATCAATGCACACACGAATTGCGCTGCAAAATATTAAAACCTAACACCACGATAGAAAAATGTTTGACGTGTCTGAGCATGTAGACGCTCTCTATTTAACCTTAGAAATTTGGACGTCAGGTGTAGCAGATAAATTAAAGTACTCCAACTGAACCCAAACCATAACAAAAGAATGAATCTTTTCGCTAAATGAGCATGTCACCTGCCACATCAGTAATATACGATGGCATCTATTTTGCAGACATTCCATCACGATCAATGCAAAGAAATGTTATTTTATGCCATTTTGTGACCAGAAAATTATTTAGTTTAGTTTAGTTTATGCTCAGGCTATGAGGGTAGCCGTAGTGAAGGGTTCCCGAAATTATGACGGCCCCTAGTTCGTTAACGTGCACTGACATCGCACCATACACGGCCCCTAGAACTTCGCCTCCGCCGAAAGTCTACCGCTGCGGGCGGGATCAAAGCCGCGTCTTGCGATAAACAACTGAGTGCCAGGGTTCCTGGACCGGCCTTTTCTGCGTACATCTCAAGCTGGCGTGTTAATTGTTAGATCTTAAATTCCGGACGAAAACTGAGATCAAGGCCAAATTGACTTTAAACGGAAGTCTCGAAATAAGCTCGTCCAGCATATATGTAATTAACGCCTAATGTTATTGACACCCCCCCCCCCCCCTAGCCTAGATTTTTTTGCGCAAAATCAATTTTGTGCCGCTGCTTTCGCAGAAGAGAACATAAGACAAAACACCACCTTAAAGAGCACTCCTGCATAAACTATGTTGCACAAATAATACGTCATTAAAGCTTGCCATCAATACCATGACTCCGCCCGGGGCAGGACAAAGGCCTCTCCCATATCTCTCGAAATAACCCCGTCCTGTGCCAGCAGCGGCCACCCTATCCCCGCAAACTTCGTTTTCTCTTCCGGCCACCTAACTTTCCAACCCTCCCCCTCCCCCCCCCCCCCCCCCCCATGCTTGCCTTCCCTTGGAACGCAGTCTGTTCGTCTTAAGGACCATCTGTTGTCTTGCCTTCGCACAACATGCCCTGCCCAAGCCCATTTCTTCGTACTATGACTAAGATATCATTAACGCCTATTAAATCCCTGCCACACTCTGTCCTCTTCCTCTTCATTGACGTTACATCACTTATATTTCTTTATTTTGTGAGAGGAACAACAACGACAATTTCTTTCCATAGCTCCTTCTGCACTCTCTAAGCTCAACACTTCTCGTTAGCCTCGACGTTTCCACATCATTCGTGAGTACGGGTGCTGCTATGTCAGCTTTTTTGAGGGATATTGGTAAACTGTAATTAATGATCTGAGAAAACCAACCAAATGAGCTCCACCCCATTCTTATTCTTCTAGTCATTTCACTCTCATGATACGGACCGGCTGTCAGTACCTGCCCTATGCAGTTGTATCCCTACCACTTCCAGCACCTCGCTAAAAATTGTAAACTACAGTTCTCTTCCGAGTCTTTTGACGTTACTTTGGTTTTCTTGATATTATTTTTTAGGCCAACTGTACTGCTCTGCCTAACTCACTGATCATGATTTAGAGTTCGTTTCCTAAGTGACTCAGCAAGGCAATTTCACCAGTGAATCGCAGATTTTTTAGGTATTCTTCATTAACTCTTATTCTCAACTGTTCCCAATTACGGCTTCGGAACACCTCTTGTAAGCAGGCGGTGCATAGCAGTGGCGAGATTCTGTCTCCCTATCTGACGTACTTATTGAAATGTTTTTGGCATGTTATTGCTGATTTTAGCAAGAACTACGGTATCTAGCTATGAAGTCGTTCTAGATATATTCGAGTATTTTAACATCAAACTCTTCTGCACCTGCTGGAGGGCTGCGATTTGCACTGTGTCAGATGCTTTCTCGTAATCGATCGACGCTATATATAGGGGTTGGTTACGTTGTGCGCCTGACTGATAGTATGATAATATCACTAGTATCACCTCACTGTTATTATGAATATGACCTATTGTCAAGTATCCTTTACGATAGCCTGCCTGATCATTTGGCTAATTGACGGCAAATGTGTTCCTGATTCTATTAGCGATTACCTTAGCAAATGCTTTGGAGGCAACGGGCAGTAAGCTGATTCCTCCGTAATCTTTTAACTCCTGATTTTTCAAATCCTGGTAGGCATGAATTTATGCAGGTGATTACGTTATCGTATGATCTTGTGCATTCTGGCAAGACGGCATGGAATAGTTCCTTCTTCACATAGATGGCTATGCAGCCACCACGAGTAGATTGTCGAGTGCAGCCATGGTGTTTGTATCTCTCGATGCGATGTGTATTATCATTCTTTGTTAACCAGGTTTCAGTGAAAAGTAATAAACCAATGTTTACACAGATACCGCTCAATAACTTATGAAGTTGATCTTCTTTGTTGCGAACGCTCCGTACATTCAAATGAAAAACTGGTAGGTACTCATTTGGATGATGACGCGAAAATATGTCGTTAAAAGAACTATAATCGTAAGTAGCGGTGGCATCAATGCTTGTAGCAGTCATTGTATGGCTGTATCGTATAGATAGGTGCCCACGAATAGCATGTCTAGTTTCTCATTTTTTCAATATCTTCGCTACAGGTTATGCGAATAGCTGGTGACGTTTCCTCTTTTCTAGCGAAGACTTTGCCCCCATCAGTCCATTCTTTTTTGATAGTCGCTCCAAGAAGCTGTTTGTTTTGTCTATTCAAATGCTCATTGACGTACACTTGTTGCGCGTCAGTCTCATGCAAACGTATCTTTTTTGTGTCGATCTTACTTTTTTTTTGCCTTTGCCAGAAATTCATTTCGCTTGTTACGTCGCACAAAGCGAACTACAATGTTCAACTGGTCAAGATTAGCAGTAGGTACCTTGTGACATGCATCAAAGTCGTCATTATTCACTACTTCGCCGATAAGCTCGCCTACCTTCTTTTACTGTTCCCAGTTGGTTGTCATCATGCGGTATGCCTTTAATCTCAATATTGTTAGACGACTGGTACTGTTCCAGCTCTTCTAGCTGTTTAGTCAGTTTCTTGTTTTGGGACTTCAAGTTAGTGTTTTCGCGTAGAACTGCTTGAAGCTCTTCTCATAAAGCCTTGAGGTCTCCAATGTCCTTCTTAAATTCTTTATTCTCCGCTAGCGTTTTCTATATCTCTCCGAATTCGTCTTTCAGTTCGTTCGGCAAATCTTCAATTGCTTCCTAGCCATTGCAAGCAATCAACATACAATGGACAACACCAATCGATGCGGGCAGTCTGGTTCGGCAGCAGTGCACCCTAAATGAACTTAATTACATAGGATACAGAGCAGATCTCACCTACAAAAGCAGAAAGATTAGGTTCATGTTCCAGATGCACCGCCGCCGAACTGCAGCCGTCCACACCTATGCGTGAGCTTATGTAGCCTACTGGTGCCTCTGTTCCCCCTTGCCGGAGCCAGTTGCGTCGAAGTCTTGAAGGTGACGCTCTTCTCGGCGATATCAGTGACGTAATCTTGCTTGACGAAGACCCTCTGTTCCCGGCTGAAGCACGGTAGCAGATCCACGTGTCAGAAACTGCAAAAGCAGAAAGATTATTTGAGTGTTCCAGGTGCACTGCCGCCGTAGACATCTAGAATGCTCTCAAGTTATGCAAAATGTTAATAAGTAATCCAGTACCACAGAACCCTACACCGAAAATTTGGATAACAGCAATTTTATTAGGAAACCATTTATGAACGCAATTTCTTCATATAATGTAAGAAATCACTATAAAAATCAACTATCTACAGATCACCTGACGGCAGTCTTGAATTTGTTTTTTTATAAACGTGTTTGCTATTATTGAAAAGGTTCCCCAGTGGTTTTTTATGGCAGGCTTAATTGTTCGATGCGACCGATGGGAACAGTTTACAGGAAAGGTTTTTTCACGTGTCAGAAGAATGGACCATTACCTTCAATGCTGCTGTAAGAGTACCTTACAATTTTGCAATTTCCAAAATTTTTGTCTGAAATTGCTGTACTTAGGCGTGGTTTGGCAGTCTCAGCAGGCGAACAGCCCATTTATGTAGTTCAGCATTCAAACGCGAAATGAGCGTCAAAGAACAAAATGTATTGACTTCGACAGTTTCCGATGTCTATAAGAATCAGCGACAGCATTCCTCTTCATCAACTGGCGAGGGAATGGGCGTGAATGCATTTTTCAGTCGTGAGAAGCATCCGTCTGAGGATAGGCTTGCCTTGTTTCGCATGCGATGCGGGAAAACTCCGCTCAGATTACTGACGGCTTCCGGATCACGATTACCGTCTGAGGACGCTGTCTCTTGCAAGTCGTCTTCATCCCCGCACCCAGCATGCCCTCCCGGTCACAAGAGTTTGGATAACGTTCCGGAAGAGGATCACGTTCGGGGAGAAGGATCACGTTCGGGATCACGCCGCCCTAGCAGCGGCCACACCATAGATGTCAGCCGCATGCAGACGAGGCAATACTAGGCACTGCTTTTTAGACTGCATTGAGCAGAATCAGATTGTAGCAAGCAAATAGCAGTTCTTTCCCTACGAGCCCTCGCTTCTAGATCATCCCGATTTAGGTTTTTGGAGTGCCTGTGCTCGCAAAAAGAGAAGGCATGACTTACAGGAAGTGTTAGCGAAAGGGGTACGCATTTTGGCCAGGGCAGAAATAGCGATCCTCTCTAAAAATCGACCCACTACACATGCCATTTCAAAGCAAGTTTTTATCAGCGCAGGTTGCTGAACCTTATTCGCACGATATGGAACGCAAAATTTTCTTGCACTCTGGTACGCGGGGAAGAAAAAGAATTTAAAATGATCTCAAAAGAACGAATCGGGACTGCGTGTGCATGCATGGGCGTTCGGTACGCGTGTGAAGGTAGAGTTAAAGACCTTGAAAAGTCTTGAGCGGCTTCCATTATCGTTTTTGGTTGAGAAAACATATGCTTGCAGGTTCAATTCGATGCTTTTTGAGATCACTAAAAAGATTTCAAATTTTCTAAATCTGCATGAACACCCCTTTCTTTTCTTCTTTTCAGTATAGGCACATTGATTTAGTAATGCTATAAAAACCCTGTTTCTTTCTTGAGCCAATATAGCACAGCGAATACTAACAACAGTGCGTCACAGTTTCTTGCTGGTTGT
The DNA here is from genome assembly GCA_030143305.2 of Amblyomma americanum. Taxonomy (NCBI): domain Eukaryota; kingdom Metazoa; phylum Arthropoda; class Arachnida; order Ixodida; family Ixodidae; genus Amblyomma; species Amblyomma americanum. Next base: position 97,782 of record JARKHS020015883.1, read on the forward strand.
ATGGTGCCTTCAGGAATGGTGCATCCCAACAGCTTGAGTATACAGTCTGTGAAAAGGTTTGCATATTTGCAGCGCATTTATATTTTTGTGTGAATGGGTGGTTCGTTGGAAAGTGGATGGCTGGATGGGCCGGTGTTGGAATGAACAGGCGTATCTTCCAAAAAGAAAGAGGTGGATTTATCAAAACAATCTCTCGTATTTTAAGGTACTAATATTTCTTCCAATTTGGAGAAAAAGAAATATTGCAAATTACATTATATCTGTTTTGAATTCTGACCTTGAATTCTTACTTTACTGCCCTCCCTTTAGGACACTAAGCTCCCAATGGCTTTTTACTAAAGCTTAAGGTGAACCTTCGTTCGCTCTAAACCTCAGGCATCACGAAGTGTGCTTGGGCCAGTATCGGTGACTTCATAGGTAATGCCATAGCTTGAAAAGGTTTAAAACTATTTCCGAAGATTTACCACACGCAGCACAAACGAAACTACTGCTCTTAAATTTTACACTGTACTTCATTATCTACCAGTGTGATAAAAGTAGACTGCAAAATTTTTATTCTCTTGCCTGCCGACTTGATAAGTTTGTTCAGCTGGGTCGACTAACTACAGCACACTTCTTTAGCAAGATTCTGTATGCATTTTAAAGTATTACTGCACCTTTCAAGAGGGATTAGAGGCTCATATAAAGAAGCAGAGGAAAAATGTCTATCATTTTGGGGAAGGAAATTATCAGATTACAGCTTTCCGCCCTTCTTTGCTCTTAATCTGAAACTATTTAGGCTGCATAGTCACCTCGTACGTGGAGGACGGAAGAGTGGAAAGAGATTGCTGCATGTGAATTATTTTTTTTCGATTTGAAACAACACTCAGTCTGTCAAAAAAGGTCTGCCCTTCAGTTGCTGACTCGGTATCTTCCCAAGTCTTAGAGAATACTTCTAACACATTCAAAACTACCAACGCGGAACGATCATCGTGTCCAAGATGGCGTCCACGTTTTGCAGCGACCGTGCGCAGCAAGGGCGGTGTTCTCACATTTCCGCAGCAGCGACACTTTGTCTTCCTAAGGGCAAGAGACAATTTTCATTAAAACAGTGTCGACTCCACGCTTTATTTTAGTCCGGGCACAGATTGCCTTTATGCTTTGCGCGGACCACCAATCGCTGCCCGTCTGCTTGGCTGCTTTCTTAGCTTCAGCGAAAGCGCCAGGCATGTTCTAATGTATTCTCTGTCACCAACAGAGTACCGGATCTAGTTTTTTTCCTGTACATCCCGACCCTCCATCGATCTTGGTACTGCAATGGTGGGTAGCGAAATTGCTCCAGACGAGAAACTCAATTTTTTAACAAATTAGAAAGTTTAGCACAAAGAGATCCCTAAGTTTTGCAATCTTTTTATGCCACAGTAGCGCATAAATTATTTTGTAGATCATTGATTGTGATGTATTCGGACTCAGTACCTTTATTATTTTGGGAATATTTTTGCAGAGAATGAAAGTTGGCCAATCTAAGAAAATTTTCTCTGCAAGCACTTTTTATGTCTTTTTTATATCATTGAAAACTCAGGTCTGTGAGCTACACTATGACGATGAAGAAATAAATTTAAATTTATTCACGAATAACTTTTTTAGGCACAAATTCCTGAAATGAGATATTATTTGGTGACAAGAAAAGAGATAAACTCATCAGGTGCTCTTAAAAGTCCGAGAGTTTAATTTCAGTCAATTTCCCCTGCCCTGTGCGAGCTGACCTGAAATTTACGAACGGTGCAAAAACACATGCTTTCTTTTCGACGCATATTGACATTCCAAGTACCGTTCAAGTGCTTGCGAACTTCATAGAAAGGCCAAAAGCACTTCGTGAAACTAAGCGCACAAAATCATGTGGAAGACGGCCTGAACTACGTCGTTTGTATTCAGATTTTGTCCTTTAATGCTTGATTTCCTCAAACCTTTGGTTTTGTCTCTTCCTACACTTTCCTGCATACATCTTTACTCACAATATATAAAGAGCCAGGCGAAAACGGCTCAGCACTCACCGACTGGCACCGTGAGCTGAACTCCGTGATGAGAAGCCTTACTACACTGACGCTTTTGGCCATCATAGCCGGCACTCTGTTGCTCGTGGAAGCTAAGAAAAGTACGTTGAAACCCTTTATGCACTTCAACAACTTTTAAGCAGAGTTGCGGGGATTTGTAAGCTTAGTGTTGACGTGGCGAGATGAAAATTTTCAGACAGGCTTTCTTCTGTATCGCTTCAGTAAAAAAAAACTCATTTAATCTGCACGATTATCGTTAATTTGTAGACGTTTTCGTTCTGTCTACATACGGCATGCTATGTTGAAAGTTTTCCACGCAGAATGTTTTAGTAATGCAGCCGAAGAGACGCCGGTCCTCATACGTATTTTTTATTTATTAAAGATCCTCTGCCGCTTCCTCCTCTATATGGTTATTATTTTCGGTATATTCAGCGGTAAAATACGTGCACAGGTGACTACAAGAGCAGCGCCTCTGTGCTATCTCTGAAAATTTGCCTGCGACTGCAGTTTGACCTGCCAGTTAGTCATATGCAAAACAAAGATAATCACTGGTTGCACTCAGCAGAAAGAAGGAACGTGCTGTTTAGCTCGATGAACTAGTCACACCACGACGAGTTAATTATTCTTCTGCGTCGCTGAACTAATTTCGTTATTTCGAGAAAGGGGCGGCTACCGAAACAAATTTAAACGGTTCAATTACACCTTAAGTGCTATTTTCACCCGAGGGCTGCAACCAATGTACCGCGCAGAGTATTGAAATCCAGAGGAGTAGAAGGGGACAAAACTGTGGCTGCGTAAAGAGCGGTCTCGCCCACAGTACTTGTAACTGCCTTGCAAATTATCACTTGCGTTGTGCTGCGGACGACCGAAATCATGCTCAACAGTACATTTGCTGCACTATATAATGTCCGAGAGCGATAAGCTACTAAGCGACGTAAACGCACACTGAATCGTAAGCGTCGTGGCCTAGTTATTTACACTGTATGTTACATAACTGCCTTTACAATCGCAATAGCAGTGCGTAAATCAAATGAAAGTGTATATTCACTTATCTACCTTAGCTGCAAACTACTGTTTATATTTTTAGCTTGTCACTTACCTGAAACGTTAGCCCAAAAATCCACCGACCGCAAGTCATGGCAGTATGGCCGAACTTCATCCATCTTTCTATCACAATTTTTGATAACAGCGGATACAAACTGTAGTTTGGGATAACTGCACAAAGATGTATTTAAGCAGCGACATGATGTCTTCCATCCCAGTTATTCAAGTTGATGAGCATACATTTTTTTTAAATAATTTAAACGCGTTTTGTTCTCTGTGTTCTGTAATTTTGAAACTGCTTTCATGAATGAATACTTTCCTCGAACAATATTTTTTAAATACTTTAAAAAACCTAGCGTCATTGGCATGATCACACCTACCGAAACTAAAATACGCGAAACAAATTGCTCAATCTATCCATCACTTTCCCGTGAACGCAAATTGCGTTATACATAATAAAACTGCTCTGAATTCATTAGCGCATAAGGAATGGGTAAAATGTTTGATGTCACCACATTCACATAAGCCGGCGCTTTCTTTTCAAACTGTTTGGTGGCACGTGTGCACAAGCTCGCCCAGAGTGCTTCTTTAGCTCTTTCCGGTTCAACGGGAGGAAGCTGTTTCACAAAGAAATTGGCCGCGAAGTACGACTTACAGCAAGCGTCAAGCGGTAGCTCACCGTTCTTTCCCTGACAATGGTTCATCGGGCCGTCGCATTAATTCGACTTGTTAGAATTGGCTTTGCAAGTAAGTCGCACTAGCAGCAGAAAATTGGCAAATCACCAATTGTTAATTCAGAAAAATGCGTATTTCTGATAATTATTCGTGCTAACAAAATTTTGATATTTCTCAATGATGGCAATATTCCTTGCGCATTGTTAATGAATTTTTTCTTGGATTCAATAATGTTACTTGCGCGTTAAAGACGACCTGTAAGGGGAGATGAAGAATATCCGAATGTTGTAGTATACATGGGATGTATGGTTTTAATAGGTTATTGTCATATGTCCTTGTAACTTGATAATAAGAGCTATAAAGCACACAAGGGAATGGAAAGAGGTGCTCATCATGGCATACATGGTGAAGCCAGTCATGAAAACCAGGAGCACAGGGAATGTGTTCTTTATTTGTGGTTTTCATCAATTGGAGATTAATAAAACCAGAATAAAAATAACCACATGGGGACGGTGGGATCTAAACCCATAACCTGAGGATTTCGCGTCCACTACACTACTAACTCCGCTACTGCGACGGCAGTCCAATCTTCTGTTTTCGGTTAGATTTATGTGTAGTGTAACCGAACCTTGGGAGTATTCACCAGCGCCAGCCTCGCCCATAGCGGCGGCAACAGTACATCCTGTACTACCGCGAATGCCATGTAGGAACATGATAGAAGGGCGTGGGTGGAGGCTATGAAGAACCCTTTTATGATACCTATGGCATCAAGGATGCAAGATACGAGGCCCTCGTTAAACTATTCCGCAGACGAGAGAATGAAAAGATGTGGTCGCTATGACATACATGACGAGAGCAGTCACCAACTCCAAAGAGCTTAGGCGATTTTTTTTTCATTTGTGGTTTTCTTCAGTGGGAGATTATTAAAGGAGAAGGAAAACAACCATTTAACGATGGTCTCGAATCTCGCGGTCTTGAGGTAGCGTAAGAGGGTTCCCGCACAGCTTCCATCCTAGCCGTTCGGTACACGTTCCTACTTGGCACTCGCGGTAATACAGGACGTGTTACGTCCACCGCAATGGGCGACGGTTGCGCTGATGAACACTGTCAAGGTTCGGCTATACTGCATAATCCCTTCTAAAAGAGTAGATTGGACAGCCGTCGTCGTAGTGCAGTTGGTAGAGCAGCGGAAGCGAATTTTAGATTTCACTGGTTCGTATTCTATCGTCGGCAAGGTTGTCTTCACTACTTGATTAGTTTCCTACTGATTAAAACCCCCAAATAAAACAAAAACATCCCCTAAGGTGATTGGTTTCAGTGAGTTTTGGCTTGTGTCGTGTAAAAGGAGCTATCATAACAACAACGAAAGCGATCAGTATTACTCGGTGCGAGTAATTGCATACAGTACATAGAAATATATTTAGCCTTCCGAGCTATTCCGGGTACCACAAACAGAAAAACACACCGTGGGAGTTCACCCGCCGTGGTGGCTCAGTGGTTAGGACGCTCGACTACTGATCCGGAGATATCGGGTTCGAACCTGACCGCGGCGGCTGCGTTTTTATGGAGGAGAAACGCTAAGGCGCCCGCGTGCTGTGCGATGTCAGTGCACGTTAAAGATCCCCAGGTGGTCGAAATTATTCCGAAGCCCACCACAATGGTACCTCTTTCTTCCTTCTTGCTTTCACTTCCTCCTTTATCTCTTCCCTTACTGTGCGGTTCAGGTGTCCAACGAGAAATGAGACAGATACTGCGTCATTTCCTTTTCCCCAAAAAACAAATATTACTATTCACCGTGGAGTTCAATTTTTTTTGTGTGTGTAAGAGCGATGCCATTAACCATGTATTCAGGGATTCATATCAGAAAAAAATTGGACACTTTAGCTTCGACATTAAGAGAGAGACGCGACATCGTGTTGCAGCGTTGCCAAGGAGTACACAGAACGCCATCGCCCGTTAGGCGTGACGCGTGGCCCGTTCGACAATTTAAGGAAAGGACGCTTGTCTCACATATCGCTGTGAACACCCAAACCGGGCCGTAAGGGAAGAAAAATGAATTGAAAATTGGTTTTAAGGAAAGGAAATGACGCCTGTATCACATTTCTCGCTGGACACCCGTACTGCTCCGTAAGGGAAGGAAAAGCAGGAGGCGGAGGACTGCGAGGAGAAGGATTTTTCGCGGACGGCCAACGCCGCAGACACCGACACCGGCTTTTCTGCGACACGAGCTCTTTAACGCTGTCGCGTTAAAATGCCACGAACTACAAGTGAAAGTCACTTGCAACATTGCAGACAAAATCTTTTAAGGTATATTGTGATATTTGCATTAATTCAATTGAATTCAATTCCTTTATTATACCATATGGAAGGAGCTCTTGGGCAAAAAGCTGCTCGAGGCAGCTTGACTGGGCCCAAGAGACCACAACAAGGTAGGGCAGCGTGAGGTTCACTCAATGTACATTGCAAATACAGGAGAGACACTACTTGAAATTTCAGTATTGGGCGCAGAATTTCAATATCATGTCGAAAATTCAATATAGGAAAACATATTGCATACATGAAAACGACAAACAACGAAAAATAGTTTATACACGATTAAAAAGGAACAGTAACATCAAACACAACAAAATAAATATCTTAAGTAATGTCATGCAAGGCAGTGTTTAAGTGTTGATCTCATTATATATTAAGACATTGCTGCCTCAAGTGATTTATCGTAGGCTTGGTATGAAATATGTATGTGTTTAGAACTGAAGGGAAATTATGTTTAAGTGACTGATGTTTATAATTAGTACGAAAGCTCGGAATGTACCAATCATTAGTGCTTCTGGTAGAAACGATATGTTCGTGACGCTGTAGTGATGCGGTTGAAATGAGAAATTCATGAAATGGGCTATTTGAAGAATAAAAGGTACGTAAAACCCTGAAGTCGTACAAAGATGTCACGGGAATTATTTTGTAGGTTGTAAACAAGTGGCCAGTGTGTGAGAGGTATGGGTGATTTCCGATGTAGCGGATGATTCTTTTCTGAATTCTAAGAATTTTATGCTTCTTTGTAGCCTAGTGGTTTCCCAGACAAGACTGCAATAATTGATGTGGGACGCAAATAATGCGTGATGGAGCTGGATTTTTATTTGCGTCGGTAGGAACGTTCGGCAGTGTGAGATCGCCCCAGCTGTTGTGGAATTTTTTTGCATATGTTCTCAACATGTTAGTCCCAGTTCAAGTTAGTATTAAACATGACTCCAAGTATTTTATGCGATTCTACGATTTCAATATTCTGGGCTTCATAAGCTATTCGGTGATGAACCTGAAATGTTTTATTTTTTGCTCTGAAAACAATAATTTTGGTTTTAGATGGACTAAGTTTCAATCCGTTGGATTGTGTCCATAAGGATAATTTTAAAAGAAAGTTTTCACATTGTTTTATTAACAAACCTGCATCTGGCCCCGGCCTCAGTATTGAGCAATCATCGGCGTATATGATAAACTTTACTGATTTGCATAGGTGAACCCCGAAGGTCTTGCAAAAAGAACTGTAACATTATTGTTTGGAGATAAGCGGAAATGTTCGCAACCAAAGCATAGAATTACCTTTTACAGCCACCTTTACATTACATAAGGGGAGATATTTGCTTTTACTGACAGAAAATACTGTACTTCGAATCTTGACATCCTGTGCAAACACTTCAATAGAAGTAAAGTTTCTTTGGAGGCACTTAGATATGTCTTAACTGCGGGAAGGCGAAAGCCGTTTGCGATCCATTGCACTGATTTGAGTTTGCCGCGCTTGAATTCATTTCACGACAGAGAAGAGCAGCTGGCGCTAGCATGTCAGAGATATCACGTGGCATCACAAGGTTACGTGGTCACGTGTCCTAAAATTTAACGGAAGGGCGCCAGTTTGAGCCATTAAAGGCTCAATATAAAAACTGGAGGTGAATATAAAATCTGCCTCAAGGGAATGACGCGATAGCGTCAATGCGTTAGTGCCCCTATATCGGAAGAAGGCCATTCTCTACATTATATTCATAGAATCCTGTTTGTCTTCATACACATAGTGGCCCAGTGCAGCAGCGAATAAGCGTTGCGCCACCGCCTTGAGATGGCAGGCGCTGCCACCGGTGGGGTTTGTGAGCCACAGAACAAATCGCAACCAATCGATAATTTAACTGCTATCTTTCACTGGGCCAAGTTTCGAGGGGATCCCGGTTTCGCACAATAAAATGGGCAGGTTTTGATGCCGCCAAAAAGGTCATGTGACGCAGCTGACCTGCCTGCCACCTAGGTTTATTCTCCGGAGAATGTACCTGGTTTTTTCGCCTATGGTAAGCGACGCGGGAAACCGACAATCTATACATTTGCTGCCCACGAGGACGGATTCCTTGCGAAATAGGTTCCTTAACACTGTCGCCCGGTAGAAATCACATTTTATAGCTTATTTTAGCCTTCCAACATGGCACTCGTCCTGAAACCAAGCAGACTGATATATGCTTTATGTTTTCTAAATAATGCTTTATAAAGGCGTGCACTGGCGCGTTAAAATAAGATTACTCTTGTCCTAAGCAGATTTCTATGATGCCCCACCCACCTTTGCTTTTAGTCGTGTTTGCCCGGCAGGGCGCCTAATACACCGCTGAATGCTGGAGCGTTCGTGCTGCCCGGATGGTTTTTAGACTCCAATAGAAAAAATGGCGAGCGCGAATACATTTATTTACACCAACCTGCCGGTATCAGCAAGCCTCTTAGTCATGCTAAGTGCTACCTTTGTCTTCAAACCACAAGTTTCTAATGCTGGCGCATTTCTACACAGTACATGGCGCCCTCCAGTACACAGCTTGCATAATAAAATCCAAGCGAAACAATTTCATCACAGGCACAAATCCGAAATACATTCAGCGTTACTCATAACTTGCCAACGCTGCCTCTAGAGATATTCTGCGTCGTTGTGAGCGCGATCGTATTGCTGGTATTTTTGCTAATTTTACAATATAAAGATAACAATAAAAATGGCACCCAAGGGTGTCTGATTGAATGGTGCATGTAGGCTTACATCTCTAATAAAGATATTCAACTAATTTCTAGTGCTACAACGCATTTAGCGTTCGCATTTTACGACATTGCGGTTTGACATAAGCAATATTCTCTCTTCTATTGCGAAGTTTCGTGGCCCAAACGGACAGCGGAGCTGATATAGAGGATACAGTAAGATAGTGCTGTAGATCAACAGCACAAATTAACAAAAAATAGAAACATTCCTCTGTGCACCTTGGTTCCTGCGGCTGTTGGCTTCCTTCATATGTATGCCAAATGATTCCCTTATTTACCTTCCCTTGTCTGCTAAATAGCTTAACGAGGGTCTCAGTTCTGGCAGTCTTTATACCACAGGTAGCGTTCTTGCACAACATTAGCCTTCACAGGTCAATGACGTTCCACGACACACTCGCGGTAATACCGGACGTACTACGTACGCCGCTATGGCAAGGGTGGTACTGGGCAACAGTCTCAAGATTCGGTTACACGCTGACATAAATACCCCTGAAAGCAGAACATTGGACAGCCGACGATGTTGCTGAGTTGGTAAAAAACAGGATGCAAAATCGGAGATCATGGATTTCGATCCCACCGGCAGCATGTGTTTTTTTTCTGCTGGTTTATAATGAATTGACTTTTGGAAACAGAATAAACACAGTACTATTGTACTAATATTGACACCACAAATTAACAAATAGAAACATTCCCCTATACTCCTTGGTTTCGGCGGTTGTTGGCTTCCTTCGTAGGTGATGAACATAGGTTATTTAGAAAAGCATAACGAAGAGAGCTTAGGCTAGCAGAAGAATCAGGCTCACCAAAATCTGGCCAACGTGCCCTCGTGGGTATATTCTCGTAGGTTATGAAGAATATCAGTGAAGTCACGTTGATCAGTGAAGTCACGTTCCCACTCCACTCCTAAAGTCTATTGCGAAATGAGGTAGGTTCGTTTCACAGCTGTAGTTCTTTACGGTACACTTTGAAGGAATTGGCCTAAGTGCATGCCGAAGAAACAAAGTGCTCATTGGAAATATGACGGGCATACGTCGTGGTTTTTTTTCAGCATGACATCTAAGAGTGAAATGGAAGACAATGGTTCTTTTAATAATTTAATATTAAGTAAACAATTACACCTGATGCGAAAACGCTATTTCGTATTATCAGCGGTAGCTCGGTCGAGCAGACTTCGCAGCTTTGAACGAGCGCTTGTAATCCCTTCGGGAACCTGGCAGGCCTTCTAATGTCTTAGTGGAGGTGCGAAGTGAGGTGGCGAAGTGAAGAAAGCCGTATGTGCCTGTCGCGAATAGCCACTATGAGCAGCTATATGAGGAACGAAAAGAGTCACGTAGGGAACACAGCGGAATGTGATAGGGACAGCAGAAAAACGTGTCACAGTTGGAGTGCTGGCAGTTTGTGTCTATTTTGCTGTTCATGTGATGAGTTTTGCGTATTCCTCTGTGCGCAGTATGAAATGAATACAAGGACCGAGCATCGAGTAAATTGCGGGCATTCAACTAGGGCATATATAAATGCCACAGGAGCGCGTGTTGAGTTTACAACCATAACCAGCAGTAAAAATTGAAGCAGCTGGAGGCGCCACTCGATAAGCGCTTTCGACGCAAAAAAATGGACGCCAAATGTAATGCATCAGTATCAGTGTTCGCAGCGGCCTGCACGAACGGAAGGACGTTTACACAAGGTCCGAAGAGTAGGTTGGAATGCAAAATATCTTCTCCTGACCACAGCGAGAGCGCATGTCATGCGAGCCTTGAAGCGTAGTGGGTTTCTATAGACCGCAAAGTTCACTGAAAAGAAACGAAAAAAAGAAAAATCACAATGTGAAAATCATCATCGGCACAAGGCCAGCCATTGAAAAAAAATAGAAGAGCATAAAAATCTACAACGAGTGGCACAATGAATGGAACAGCAAATAATGGACTTGCGAACAGCTTCAAATGTGAAATTAAAGTGACATTTTCAGTCTTAATTTTAATGGCGTCAGTCTTTTAATTTTTGTTGCGTATTAAATGAATTACGTTTTGCCACGGCGATCTTCGAAATGCAAGGCTGTAGAATTACAATGAAACGTTTTCTGGCTTGAAGTTCCGCGATAAAAATTTGACTCATGCGACCAAGTATTTTTCTGAACCACCCTGAAAGTAGAGGTGGCATGCTTGCGCTCCAATCGCTATGATAATAAAATCATATGGAGTAGCAATGTAACGCAGAAATAGTTTTTATATAAACGTACATGTTTGCGCTGTATGTCGGCGTTGGAGCGTTAGGCACGTTCATGAGCACACTGAACTTTGTGGGCAGCATGCACCATAGTGTAATAGTGTTAACTATAGCCGGCCATGAGCGTCACTCATGCTCTATATCTTTCTGTGCTTCTTAAATATGGACCCTGTATTGTACAGTATGAAGAGTTCTGTAAAACAATACAATAATTTCTGATCTCAGTTTATACAAAAGTTTCAACGTTTGCATCTTTATAAGGAGCACCACAAACGCATGATATCTGCGACTGGTTGACACCATTGCCGGGCTAAGTAACTCAGGAGATGAACTACAAAGCATAATTAATCAGTTAGGCTCTTAGTGCAGAACCGTGGGTCTAAATATTAGCAATAAGAAAGCCAAAGTAATATAACAACAGACTCGGAAAAGAGCAACAGTTCACAGTTTGTAGAGAGGTGCTGGAAGCGGAAAGGGGATACGTCTACATACGGCAGGTAGCCAACGCTAATCCGGATCAGGAGAGGAAAATGACTAGAAAAATAAAAAAGGGTCAAGCGCATTTGGCTGGTTATCTCAGATAATGGCCGAGAGTTTATAATATCACTGAAAACAAAAAAAAAGTATACATCAGCTGTATCTTACTAGAACAGATCTATGGGGCAGAAACGTGGAAGCTAACTGAAAGGGTTCACCTTGGTTTAGGACAGCGCAGACAGCCATAGAAAGAAAAATGATAGGTGTAACGTTGAAAGACCAGAAGCGGGCAGAGAGAGGGAAAAAACTAGGGTTAGTCACATACTAGTCGAAATCAAGAAGAAATGGGTTTGGGCAACGCACGTAATGCGAAGGCAAGATAACCGCTGTTCCTTAAAAGTAACGGAGTGGATTCCATGAGAACGCAAGCGTAGAAAAGGGGCGGCAGAAGGTTAGATGGGTGGATGAGATTTATTATTTTGCGGGTATACGGTGGCCGCAACTGAGAAAGGACAGGGTTAATTCGTGAGCCATGGGAGAGACCTTTGCACTGCAGTGGGCGTTGTAAGGCCTATGATGATAAAACAATAAACATTTTTGTTCTATATTCAAGAATATTTGCTTTCACACTAAATAAATTCCAGCAGATTTTACGAAGAGACATGGACCGTTTTTCTATTCTTGTGCTCTTACAAGAGCCAATGCTAAAAAAAAAAACGACAGAGACATTTATTATAGGTTATTGAAAATTGTCTGCTAAAAGGCTAATGGGCATTGCGGGAGCGGTGGCAAAATTTCTTTACTACACAAAGTGTGCCAGTGCTGCTCTATTTCTTGCGCATATTTGGTCGATGATCCTAAAACCTCCGTTTTTTTTTTTTGGCTGTAACTGGAGAAGTGGCAGTGTATCGTTTTAGAATCGTACCATTTGAAAAACATGAAAAACTAACAACTGAGCCTTTTGCAGGAATAAAAGTTCGAGTGGCATCCCCCTATGATGAGGAATTTGAAGGTGCGTATGGGCATAGTTCTTATTTCATTAATCCTTAGAGCGAGGAAATATCTTGCTTTGTATGGTAAGGTCGTGAAAAGAAATTGGAGCTCGCCTGTTGTGATGTTCTTTGCTCAAATAAGCGTTAGAAATATTATTCGTAAATACTTCGGTGCAATATCGAGTCTATATTTATTAATGTTGATTTGAATTCCTTGCATTTTTCGTTACTAAAACTGCAATGCAACGCCGTATGCCGGCATTAGTATAGCCTAGTACATAATTTTAAAAACTTCATTAACGTATGCACATTTTGAGCTTTCGTTATCCTGAAAAAATAGATTTATGATCAATTTAGGCAGCAAGAAAATTAATGCGTCAGTTATTTGCATGTACCGCTAGATTATCTGCAGGCACAGCAGGTGATAAACATATCTTCTGTTGCACTGGAGTCCTCAGCTCTGTCGCGTGTGTTCCTTCGGTTGCCAGCGGCAGGTTGCCGCTCTTTCTGTGTAACGCCTGCGCTAGGCTTGGTTTTTGGCTTCCGGTCTGTTGAGTGCATTTGAGTGTTCACCCGTGGGCGTTGTCAAGCAGTGCAACGCCACGTATCGGAGTGAAAGCTACATTCGGTTTCAGAAGTTGCCCACTGCGCCGGAGTGAATCACCACATTAATCACGTACCCAATGGTTTGCGGAATACACATAATAAAAACTACAATTACCACCGTATCCAGTTAAAGGAAGTGCCCAGCGTCGGGCCGACATCACCAGCTGCATGCAACGATCCTGCCCATTTAGCGCTATGTTCCAAAATGGACTGAGCCTTGTCATCACGCGAACTGAATGATTAAGTTCAGCGCCGTAGCCCCGAATCAGGGATGCGTTTTTAAAGCTTGATGTTTTCGGGCTATGAGCTTCTTTACCGCGACTTCGAGAAATCGGTAGCAGTACATGCGGTTACCTTGGACTTGTGCCCTCAAAATAAGTCTGCTAGTTCCCAACTAATGGTAAAAAATTATCTCTGCATAACCGCTAGCTTGCTCGGGTTCGTATTGAGCACAGAGCTGACATTAATCGTTAAATCCCATCCCCTGGGGTAGGGACGCACAAAAAAAAAAAAAGACCTGCGCACAACGCTACCGGTAGAGCCACTTGGATGCAGTGTAGGCTGTGGCGGTAGAGCTTGCGTTCCTTCAGTATGCGCGAAATGGCGCTACCTGTATCATTCTTTGAAAACCTCGTTGTTTTGTTTTTACGTCGGTGCAGACGCATTAAACACACGATTCCGACCTAATCAGGTAACCGTCCCACCCGAATGTAGTATAGAGCAAAACTGACCGCTATATACGACCACTGTGCGAAATTGGTGCCCGAATCATAGGGGGAGGAACATTTGAAAACAAATGATATTTTTTTCTCTCTATTAAATATATACCGACGACGAAAAGAATCAAGGTACACCATAGACTGAATGGTCGTGATTGTTAACACACATGTCCTTCAAAATATTCAAAAATGTTTTGTGACCCCTTTAAGGCTCATGATCTTTGCTAATGAAAAACAATATTCCTCATTTAGGCGATATTGTCCTATGGCATAATAGATTATTTGCTGCCAGCAAGGGCCTTTTATTTGTAAAGGTACGTGAAGATTGGATGAAGAATTACACTGCTTTCAGAGAAAAGACGTAGGTTGCCTGGACCGGCGAGTATATGATTGTGAAATAGCACTATTTTTTTTTGCTTTCAGAGAATAGTGTTCTTTCTGCTATAGCTTTTTATATTTTCGTGAACCATTTGTAAAACGAAAAACAGTTGTTAGCATATTGGTATAGACAGTTTGTGTGGTGATGAAGTTAAAAAAATTCTCTTTTCTTTTTAGGACGGATAAGTAGCTTAGGCTCTATATATTCACAGCCTAACAACGCTATGATCAAGACCCAAAAACGGTATAGCGATCAAAGCTGCAGTTTATATTTCCCACATATAAACACACAAGAACCAAAATTTCAGTCTAACTCGACCGCTTATTATGAATACCTAAAATTCTCTTCTCCAGAAGCTTGTTTCCTCAGAAAAAGGTGCACCCGAGTATGGGGATCAAAGCTTTCTGAGCGCTTCTTAAACCACTCTGGACTGCAGCTAAACATTTAGAGCGCTGAAGATATCATGTGTTCACTGCTTCCGCAGTCAGCATCAACTTACCCTGGAGTCCCACTAAGATCTTGTCGCCTGATTATTCACAGCTGGCTCAGTCTACCTCCACAAGGTCAGTTAAACGTTACAGGTTGTGGGCGGAGGAAAGGGCGAATGTGGCGTAGTCTTGGACGCGGACTGTGTGAAGTGTAAATAGGTCCTGTTTGCATTGTAATGAAAAGTATGAGAAGACATTCGTTGTATTATGTACTAAATAAATAGGACTCGCGGAAAAATAAACACGGTGGTTTGCCTTTGTCCTGTGCAGTTCTCGTCTTCGTCCTGTTTGAAGTAGCGCTTTTTTCCCCAGAAGTATTTTGACCAAAAGTTTGAGATTATTGCATACAGACATGTGAGCGTATTGTAGGTGCATAGCGCGTGCCCTGGAATGTGCGTTTATTGCTACCAGGACTTCTGTTTCAAAGCAGTTTAGTCTCCTGCTCCTGGTCTCACCTCTTCAGAAATTGGCTTCACGAGGTTCTTGCCTATCCACTGTATTTCGTCTTGCTTCAGGTGCCACCGGTGCAGGTGCAAGCGCAGGCATGTTTGCCACAGGTGTAGGTGCA
Source organism: Amblyomma americanum (assembly GCA_030143305.2). Taxonomy (NCBI): domain Eukaryota; kingdom Metazoa; phylum Arthropoda; class Arachnida; order Ixodida; family Ixodidae; genus Amblyomma; species Amblyomma americanum. Next base: position 113,035 of record JARKHS020015883.1, read on the forward strand.
GGCTTATGTTTGCACCGGCAGTAGACCTCCATGCTTCAATTCTCGCAGAGTAAATGTTGTTCGTGTTCTGCTTACAACTAATTTTTCTGGCTTGACTTCCGGCCATACTGGCATTAAAGTGAGATACTGATGCCAAATTTCTTTCAATAGGTGTAGCATGAGGTTGCATTCTAGCATCAACGCTCCAGCAACAACGCAGCAGAACTGCTGGCATCGAACGTGTTTAACGTAACTTTTCCGAGCGCATGTCATACTTTCTATTTAGCACTTTTCAAGATGTAAGAAAAATTCTCTTGAGAGCTTCGCTTCTACGCTTGCAGTTTTAGGTAATTTTAGCGTTTGTGACTTTCCAGTTTTACAAAGTTCGTATTGTTTTCTGTTGTTTTCATCAGTGTAATCCTTGGGTGCACTCGTAAAAATATCAATTCCCCTTTTGTACGTTCAGAATTGGTTGCAACTGCCGCCGCATTTTCGACAAATATTTTTTTTCTGATGTGAACACATTTCGACACCCTGCGGTGCTAACCCTCTCGGCAGCAATTTCACGTCTCTTGCGCACTTGGGTGCACTCGTAAGGATATCAATTCCCCTTTTGTACGTTTGGAACGAATGTGATATATGCAATTTCTTTTTGATTGAAAAAAACTAAACAAAAGCTGTTTGGATTTCTTTTTTTCTTTCAGTTGAAGGAGAAGAATGCCGCCGTCAAGAAGGTAGAAAATGTAGGAAAATCGGTAAGCTCCTTCGTAATTTTCATGTGTTGGAAGCTACTGCCCAATTATTATACAAAGTACAACCAGTACAGATGTGAATCGGTAAGCAACTGCCTAATCCTAGGCTATTGCGAGCTTAATACAAACATGCAAGACGAACTTTCAAAATGTGACCGGCAGTCTTACGCGGCACCATGGAATAGACATTTTATGAAGTAAATATCATTGCGAAACAAGCAAACTTCAACGTTGACTTGGTCCTGTTGCCGAAACTGAGGAAAAAAGAGAGTTAAAGGGCATATTTTTTCACGTTTGCTCGCACTCGCAGTACAACCTTCGATCCGTAAATGACGCTCTGCCAAGAAGATTGCACAGAAATATCTTTGTCCAAGTTGGTTCCAATTCCTGTTCGGGGTTAGTAAGTAGGCAGTAAGCTTATCCTGTTCCGACACAGCGATAAGCTAACACCCGAGGTAATGGAGGCCTTCTATATTCACCACAACTGTACAATGTGTATCAGCAGCCCTTCGATTGCACTATCCGAGAGGAAATTGAGTTATCTGACCTCCCACGTGCCTTCCAGCATAACTTTTGTGGTCTTGATAAGTAGTTCAATGTCTGTATATATACGCACTTTCGTTCTTCAAGAAAAAAGCCAGTTGATAGTCAGCGCTTCTTTGTGTCCGTCTTTCATCCCGTGTCCCGTTCTTGTTGCGCCGTGAGCAAAAATGAACGCTTACCTACTCGCCCAAATTTCCGCCTTTCTGGATTTAAGTTCCTGTCCGCCTTCGTGAGATTAGGGTCCCTGAGTAGGCAAGAGGAGCCGCGCTGCAGGGCTCAGATGCAGACCCCTTGGGCTGTATAATTTTTACCAAGACTGTACCTCACGAATACAAGCGCACTCCTTCCCACTCAGCATGACCGGCGCCTCGATGCTCCTCCCGGATGCAATCGCGTATGGTAATGTGCGATATCTACTATAGCAACCCTTAGCTATCCTGTGAGGTTACATTGATACTTACCTCTGTCCTGAGTGTTTGTCCTTGGACAAACCTAAAAAATCGTCACACCTGTGTCAATCCTCACGACTATGTTGACGGGTATTCACCACCAAAAGGGGCGTTTTACAGCGTTTGCGCTGCTCACATCACTTTCCGGGAACCTACGGCATGCCCCGAATTTTCAAAAATTGACAGTCAAAAGATATAGCCACGACTTCTTACCCAGCAGAACCGCTAATCCTGCTCCTCCCAGCACCTTCCGCATAAAACGGACACTTTGATATATCTACTTCACTATGAACTACTAAATTTTTCGCTGTTTTTTGCAGTGCCAGATCTTCTTTGCTTTTTCATGGTTCCAAACCTAGCCGACTTCGCACAGCAACCCCTGCTCACCCATTGCTAAAGCTGCACGTCCCAGCTACGGCCTTCCAGCACAGCGCGCTTCCAGAACATAAATCGCTTGCTTGCACCAGTGGGCGATAGCTGCGGTGGCTAAAATGCAATTCCTTTGCGTACTTCATGCCCGAATCGACCCTTTCACAGATGGTATTGTACCCCGAGGCCGATTCCATCAGCGCCTGTAGATTATACCACCTGTTATATCAGCTGTAACTCCTTAGCGATGACGAAAGAATAAGGCTGGAAATTTCAAACTTCGAATTCGCAATGTCCTACGCTTTCATTCTTTAAAGCATACCATCGAAAAATGAAAATATTTTCCGCCGCTTAACACTCGTGATGGCAAGACTAAAGGGCTCACAGAAGGCAATGAATGCAGCAATGCGCAGGTGTTAATATCCGTGATGAGGCACGCCTGCAGCTTCTAAGGGTAAGGCTCCGTATGTTGTTGTGACAGCCCCGATTTAGATCTCAATGTTTAAAAATTCTATGCAAAAACATTTTCGCCCGGATTTTATTATTCAAGGCAACAACTAACCGAGCCATTCGTATTTTCTTTTTCGACTGGTGCTAAGATATGAAATCCGGCCAAATCTTTTTGAAGTCAGCGATTTGAAAACCACGGATGCTGACAGGCTCTTTGTACAAATGGGGCATGGTTAAGACGGTTTGCACAGTACAACGCGCTTTTACGCGATATGTATTTTCATATTCTTGCTACACGTTCCGAGCCCATGATGCTGTAGCAAATGAAAGAGGTACTGTGTCCTACAGCACACAAGAACTTATAAAAAGCGGAAGCCGAATTCAGCGATTATAGCACATTTCAAAACAATGTGAGCACAACGGAATGCAGGACTTTTAAGCGCACATCTAAAACCATTAATGAATAGAAATATAACGGCGGATTTTTTTTCACTTTTCGGACATAACGCTGTCTTATTCTGCAAAACAGATTTCTAAAATTTCGTCGATTCCTTTCTCAGTTTAGAAGTTAGAGAGGTGTACATTTTATAGTACGCTGGGTCCTTCCCATTGCACATATGTGTATCTCGCTCCACTTCTACCTCGCGGTATGATTTTTTTCGATATCCGTGATTTTTGCACATTGTGATATAACACTTCTCGCAGGCCCTCATGTATCTTTTCTGGCTGTTTCTGGCTGTACTGGCACCGTTGTTTTTTCTCTAATTTGAACTCGAATTTTCCCCCTTTGTGAAAGAAACATGAGAGACGAGGGAGCCAGAGTGTCTGCGGAAAGCTGATTGCTGCATGTCGAAACGTACATAATGGCGAGCCACCCCTTTTACGAAAGCAAAAATTGTCAGCATGCTCGTCTCTAGCAATTTAGTTCATTGTCCAGGCGTCCACATTTGCGAAGTTGAGCTTTTGTGTCGGCAATAGCTACCACCACTTTTGACCCTGATGCCAACACAATAGCCGCTGACAGCATGATCAGGAAATGCGGCACCTTCCATGCCAGTATTGTAAAAACAGAAATAAAAATGTTGCTACCAAAAGTGGAGTTTTTCATGCGCTGCTGGCGACCACCGCTTTTCAAAACATGTTGGCTCAATGCTGTCATATTTGCTGGTCAAAGTGACTGCGCTGTTGTCCTCACACTTCTGTAAAATACACGCCAGTTTCTCCTCGCTGTTTTCATTTCATTTATTTCTTTGGGCCGAGCGGATACTTCCTAAGTCTGTTTTGGCGAACGGTTACTGTAGCGCGAAATCCCTTCCGGCGGTGCGCTAAAATGTCTTTACTGGTAAAAAAGTTGTCCAAAAAGACGAAATGGTCACTAAGCGTTGAAATTACCTCAGGCAACGATAGGAGAACACGCGCTTCCGGAGGTTTCTTTACTGAACTTGAAGATTTTCTAGATTGTCTGTCAAATGCATAACAGTAACCGTATGCAGTGGTGCACATCGAGTTCTTATGACCAAATCTTTATTACAACCACTTAAAACCACATCAACGGTATATTCAGGACAGCTAGCGACTAATAAAACAAGCTCTAAGGCCTCGGTAGGCAAAAAAACGGTTTCTTCCAAAAAATAGGAATGAACCATAACGATCCATGACTTCTAATAGATAGGCACTATTCCGCACACAGGAAGATCCAGCGTACTATACAAAGTCGTAAGCATATACTTCATCACACCGGAAAAGAAGGGAAAGAGGGATTGGTGAAATTCAAAGCATCCACTGTTTACTTTTGTCTCTCGTGCTGCAGTATACACAAAAAGAGGATGATATGTACAGAAACGCGGCCGCAAGAAAAAGGTACGCAAGCGACCACTGCTGTAGCTGTTGCGAAACAATTATCCTGAACTTTCTTCATAGAGAGATGTCATACTGAGGACAGGAAATGCGCCTTCATAGTTAAGGGCCGTCGGACTACCCTTTAGTGTCAAAAGCATCACCCAATTGGAAAGCAACATTCAAACTTTGGTTTTGAAATGTTCCAAACTTTAACTGTCCTTTTAAAAGTACCAGGGTTCCTACATGGGTAAGTAAAGTCACCCATTTTTCTCGTAATACCAGCATCCATGTGTTTGCAAACCTAAAGATGCTGGTAGCGGCCGGCATTCTTTTCTTGAGAACCATAGGAATATTCGCTAAACTAGAGACTGTCTTGACTATAGTGCCTTTTAACGTCGGTGTTTTTTTTTACACTAACCAACTCGCACCTCCTTCTGAAAAAAAATATAAGCATAATGTCTGAATGCTTAATTTCCACTGCAATAGTTATATTAAGTACAAACATTACATATCCTGAAGCTAGCAAAGAAGACGATTAGTTTGGTCTTCTTGTCTGGTCCTAAAAGAAGATTTATCGCTTGGCTGATAGCGCTACACTTTGTTCATCGAAAATGTTTTGAATCGAAGCAGAAATAAGGTTCACCTGCTATAATTGAAAAACAAAATAAATAAAATCTTTAGACAGCGCATTTTCTTTGTACAAATCGCCGATGCCCACCTTAAAAGGCCAGCATGCGGACGTGTCTGATTAATTTCACAACAAAATATGAAGACACAGGGAAGAAAAGTGTAGCAATTTACCATCGGGAGCAGGTTCATCCCCTATATTTCAGCTATTTTTGCACATAAAAGAACCTTAATTGCTTCTGCGCAAACATTTGCTAGTACGGTAAAGCTCATATAAACGAAATCGTCCATTCTGCCTTTTACATTCACAGATCCCTGGAAATCCTCATACCACTCCCTGCGCAGTAGTGGGGCGTTTAAGCTAAGCGCCACTGCCCTGTAATGGCACGGTGCTGTCAAAGGTGGATCTTGTGTGGCCCAGATTGGTCTTGTCCTGGGCTACATTTCACGACCAATCATTAATTTTGCTCCCACCTGCCACAGTGGCCACTTTCCTCTTAATCCCGTCGCAAGGTTGTGATGACGCCGCAGGGCCACGTGCTTTAGGTGGCCCACCTGGGTTGCTTCTCTCAGGATTTTCGCGTGAATTTTTCACTCATGGTCAACGACGCCAACGCCAACGAAGACACCGCCTTTTCTGCGACATGAGCTTCTTAACTAAATGGTGTTAAACTATCATGCATTTTTTTTTGTTACGGCAATCTACTACGTCCAAGATTCCCCTGAATAATATAGTGCGAAGCACTGCTTTCCTTAGGTTTTGTAACCGCTTGGTGTTTTACTGTATTTTTTCCTTTTTTCAGGTTGCTACTGTAAGCCTCCACCAAGTGCTTATATTAGAACCCCTCGTCCCTTTTTCTTCTACTCAGAAAAATACGGCGAATGCGTACAATCAACACACTACTCTCGGCGACGACGGCTGCAACAGTTTCAAGAACTTTAAGCAGCTGCTGGAGAAGATGCGTGCCGAGAAGGCCTGGACTGAACGTGCTTGGAAAGCAAAAAAGACTGGTAAGCAACAAAGTAAAAAAATTTAAAGCACCCGGTTCCACTGGCTCCACATGTTTACATTGTCATCCTCGACGTAACCCGCGGAAGCCTTTTCGCATGACAGATTTATCTCTATATACTGGCGCTTATGCAAAGAGCGCCGTAGCACACTGTATATAGTGTACAGGAGACAATTGTTAGTGCGATAGCACTTATAGAGGACACACCCATTTCTGCGTTGTGTGTTTGTTTCTTTGCCTGTTTGTCTGTTTGTTCATCGGTCGGTTTGTCTGCAGCCGGTTTTATGGCAGGCTGCTCACCCATCCTCAGGATGGCGGGAAACCTGCCCACCGTGTCAGGCGGCAGCGCATTTAACTGTGAGAGGCCGGACGGGAAGAGCAACCTGGGTCGCAACCAAACCCAAGTTCTACCGATGGCAACACCTGCCATAGCATCTGCCTTGCGCCACTTTGCCACTGCTGCATTTTTCGCCAGCCCTCTGGGTGGCTAACTTGCAAAGGCGTAGCCGGTGGCAACCAGGTGAGAAACCAGCGCGCTGCGCCACGGCTCACCTGCCCAACGTATGGTTTACTTGCGAAAGGTGTAGCCGCTGGTAACCAGGCGAGATCATGAGACGATATTTAGGCGGCTCCACCCCCAAGCGCACCAAGCCAAGCGGAATGAGGAGCAGCGGTTAGAAGCAGAACGATGAGTGGAATGATGCTTGCACAGTAGCTAAACGGAAGAAGTGAGGGTTGTAATTAGGTTGTCGCCTAATACCATCTAGCAGGTCGTAGCTCCAACCGACAACTACCGTCATGCTTGCGCACATATTCGCGTTTGGCCTAATTACACATATCGCCTGACATTTTTTCAATTCTCAGGTGTATGTTTGTCGCTAGGAGCAGACACAGTAATCTGAAGTTTTCTCTCAGCAAACTCGCGGAAAATATTCTACAAGAACAGCATACATACATCTTAATTTGGAACCGATAAAACAGTACCAACTACTTCTCGAGCATTATGTGTGAACCTGAAACTGCCCGTAGAATGAAACACGAAACTTAGATTTTCAAGCACGCATAACATGGAATCATAGGTGAATACATCACTAAAACGATTTCAGTTTCAGTTAAAATTAGGGTGAAAGAGATGTAGTTTTAACCAGAGATCGAAAACACCAACCATAATATTTCATTTTACGGGACATAAAAAATTGCATTCTTATGTGAGATAAAGTGACCTGAAGTGCAATTTTCTTCACTGAATATAGGAGTTTAAGTACGTGCACTGGATTAGGAGGTGTTTAGGAATTTTTCTGTAGAAATGTCAAGAGATAGGGAGATCACTAGAAAAAGTTATTTTACAGGAAGGAAGCGTGAACTACGAGTATAATAATTACATTACTGGTTTCTAAATAACTAAAAGAAGCTGTAAGATTTTGATAAGCTGTGTCGGGTTGCAGCGAATCAGAGATTTTGTAGGCATTAACGAAACTACGGCGCAAACAAATTCTTTGAAGGGAAAAGAACGTTCCCTAATGTAGTGCACCACGACGACATGTGGCACTTTTTCCAACAAAAACCGAAATTGAGCGCATCAAGGGCGCAGAAGGCTCAATGAAATCGATACGTGCGGTGATAACATGTTGAAATAACGGTGACAATTCAATCTGTCTCCGCCATTGTACCGCCATGACATGCGCTTCCGATAAAAAGAGGATTGCACGAGGTGGTCAATAGCCCACGATGTTTGAATAGGGCGCCGTAGAAAGGCCGCACTTCCGGCGCAGTCGGTTTCGGTTTTACGCAGAACACGCAACATTTCTTTGCAGTTAGATCCTCAGTAAATAATTTATATTCGTTTCAAAATCTTGTATGACATTGTCTTGTCCATCGCTTTAAAGCCGTCATTTTTATAACCACAAGACTAAACGAAAATGTTATTTTGGAACCTTCGGTTACTTCAGTACGCGAATATGACGATTCTTAAAACAACTGAGGACCGCCGCAGCTTTTAATTTGAGAATTCCTATTTTTATGGCCATTCGAAGTGTTCCCTATACAGCCTTATTTCCCGGAGTTCAGCAGGGATTTCTCAACTCCGCACGACTGCTTAAATATGATTGCGCCCGCAGTCCTTCTTACAGTGTTGCGTAAACAAAAGTAGATTTGCAACCACCATAAAAGGGAAAATTCACGACAAGGTGGATAATTACTCGACCATTAGAAGACCAAGGTGCTAACACATGAACCAGACAAAAACCGCTGTGCTTATGCTCGACAACTTTTCTAAGCGACCATATGTTTTGTTTATTCCGCTTAGGTCACATCAGCAATTATCAATTGAAATTAATACTTTTGGAAAGAAACTAGATTTGCGAGTCATGATTTTCGAAACTGGTTCAGCTATTGGAATTATTTGTCTAGCTCGATATCTTTTCAAATGAACGCCATCTCTATTTTTGTTTTCTGACTCCTTTTCGTTACGCTGTGAAAAATATTCGGTGACAGTTTCTAATGACTTCCTTGAAAAATGGCTTCCTCTTTTAAAGCCTGTTACGTTCTCATTGTTTTAGAGTATCTTGTCTTACAGACGCAAAACCTTTTATTCTCAAACAATACACATTGTGGAAAAACTTGAGGTACGCATTGCTTGAGCTGTGCGCAGCTGCTGCAGACTCCAATTGTCGCAGTTTCCAATAGAGGCACTGGCTGTTTTATGAATGGCAAAGGGTTTGGTCATTAGTAAAAACTTTTAATCTTGTACTTATCGGATGTTTTCTCGATAGAGCAGGGAAGCTATCGTGCTTACGCGGTATTGTAGACATTGCAACCTACAAATGGCCGTACATGCAGTCAGCACTTTTTGCACTTAGGCAGTCGGTGAAACAGGTGAGCTGATGTACAAATTTGTATCAATGATAATTTTACATTGCGGGCTGTAGTTACTCCACGAAAGCGAAGTCGAGAGTTTTCCTGCAGAATGTTCAGAATTAAACAGATGAAAATGTGGTGTCAGTCGCTATAAGTATCTATCACACTCTTTAGCGAACCGCAAAACACAGAAGTTTAGCATTTTGTTTAAATTTTACGGCAATAAATTCAAGGCAATCGATTCGAAAGCAAGCGTGTCATATTCAGTGTGTTTGCTATTTTTCTGTTGACTCATATCAGGTTCGTATAGCACTCCCAAAAAAATCGCGCAATGATGTAGTTTTCTTTTTTCGCGCTCTATTAACGGCTGCCAAGCCGTTTTGAGCGATTGCGACAGTACGGCGATGTTAACAAGAAAAACTCCTAACAGCACAGTTAATTTCTTGTAGGTGTTATCAGTACACTTTTATTTAAATTCATCTCCAACAGTTAATGAGCTAACTATGCTACCCCGCAAGCGTACCGAGAGTATATAGGAGAGTATCATATAAATTAAACGTTTTCGTGTAACACGTTCAGACCAGTGAAACGGTCCAATGATAAAATTTTGGTGTTTACGTGTGCTTCGTAAACCCCAAACGCATTCGCGAAGCCTGGGTTTTGGCAAGTTTGTTATTGGCGTAAACACTGTAAGTGACGCGAGGTGGCAACTCACCTACTTATGTCCCGTTTTCTGAGAGCCAAGTTTGTAGCACCCACAATTTAAGTTGGGAGTGGACTTACTTGTTGTATACTGAAAAACAAATTTGAGGAACCATCACAAAAGCTCTACTGAGTATCACGGATTGTGGCATATGTCTTAAAAGGAAGGATAGCTCAGCAAAATAAACATTGCCTGAGAACTAGCATTTTATTAGACTGATGTTACGAAAGGAGTAATGGCCGTAAGCACTCGAAGAAAAGCAGCGCCGAAGCTAACTTCACATAATGTAGGGTCAAACCTTTTCTGAGAATCTAATTTAGAAAGCTGTAGGTTTATTGAATTCGAATGATCAATTGCAGAATATATTTTTATGCTCGCATTACTCAAGGTTCGACACATTCGAACGGAAAATTGCGACAGAATGACAGCTTGTGCACCTAACTCTCCTGCATTTGCAATTTCATTAATCTGAATTTTTTTCTTTCTTGCAGACAGCCTAGCATCATTGTTCCCTCAGCACTGCAATTTTATGCAAGAATAAATTCTGCTGAATTGAACTAGAGACTGTTTTCTCGAATGGTGCGGTGCAACGCTCTTCGTGAGCTCACCGCTCCAAACCACAATTTTATGAATCATAAAGTGAAAAATTTAAACAACGATCACAATGACCTTAATGCGTAACTAGAGTTCAGCTTTCTATGCGTTCATTTTGAAAAATATTGATGTGCAGAATCTTAGATATGCTTGTGCGCTTAAACACTTTAAAAGGATCCTTATTTTTAACACAAATTTTTTATTAGTTACCGCTCCTCTCGCAGTCTTTGAGGTAAAGGTAGATTTGTGGTCAAAGAAACAAATGAATATACGTTCAGGCTCCTGCATCAATGCCTTGCCCTCGAAGCCGAGGTTGATAGAAATGTTTCGAGGGGGACGAACGGCAGTCTCTTATTGACTGCGGCGTTTAGCTGCTGCTTCGGCGGCGCGCGCCTCTGGATTCTGGCGTCGGCGGCGCAGGACCTCTGCTCGGGCAACTCGTTTAGCAGCAGCGGTAGACAAAGCATTTGCACCACTTACGTCGCTTATTCTTCACAAAGAAATTCCTGAGACTACTTTGAAGGGCTATTACGCTTGCCTGCAAAGAGCAGCGGTGGCATCTTCTTACAAATTCTTTCGTCTTTTTGATAACGCAAGTAGATAACACAGAAGGCGGTGACGTGGCGAAGCTTTCTGTACAAATACAAGTGACTGAATTTATGGCACTGAAATTACAAAACAGTGCACGTGCCACTGGTTATCGACCTCGGAATGGAGTGGTGACAACGTTTCTAAATTACTCAGAAAATTGTTTGAATTTGTAAACAATTCTCACTTTGACCTCATTTTTGGAGACGACGTGAATATAAACAAGTTAATGATTCCTCAAAACGGAAACTGGATGTTCTGTTGAGAACGAATGGTCTTACAAATGTCATAAATCTCCCAACAAGATATTTTTGTTACAAATATATCTCCGGTGAGAATGAGAGCAGGGGTTATTACGGTTGAGTTGAGTGATCATGTGCCTCCTTTTTTGTGCTGTACCAAAAAGGTCAACACAAAGAAAAACGCGCCTGCAACGTTATGACAGCGTGTTTTATAAGAAAACCTTTCCACATTTCTGGAAAAAGTTTCAGTCGCATCGTGGGATAGTGTGTAAAAAAACAGATGCTAGCGCAGCTTACGAAGCTTAATATTTTTAAACCTATATAAGCAGATTGTTTTCCTTTTGTGCGATTGAAAGTAAACGCAGAAATCCGTAAACCATGGATAACCCCCGACGTGGCAGTGAAAATACGTGACAAAAATACAATGTTTAGCATGCTTATCAAGAACAAGGTTCCAGGGGCATTGAGGAAGCTAACAACGTTCCGTAACCGTTTAGATAAAGAGCTGAGAATGGCACAAAAAAAATACTTTCACAAGTTATTCACCTCTCTTTCGGGAGGCACACATGTTCTGTGGTGGAACCTGCGCTCAGTATTAAACTATAATGTTAAGAATAACTCAGTTCGCGAAATAAATGCAATAGTACCGAGCTGTCAGACACAGCCTTAGCCAATGCCTTCAATAACCACATTGTGAATACTACGGGCAAATGAAAGTGGATAATAATATAGACAATGTTAATTTCAATAGTAGCTCAGTTTTTCTTGATCCTGTCAGCGAAGCCGAAGTGACGGAAGTAAAAAAAAACCTTAATCACAGCAGCTCTTTTGACATTGATGGCATTCAAGTGAAACCTTTGAAACACGTCATCTGTTTCCTTGTTAACTGCATAAGTTACGTATTCAATTTATGCCTTCAACAAGTGGTATTTCCACAACAAATGCAAGTTGCTCGTGTGAAGGTATTGTACAAGAAAGGTGATAAGAATAATATGGGGAATTGCAGGCCTGTTTCCACACTACCTGTAGTGTCAAAGACATTCGAAAAAAACATTCTGAAGCGATTTTCAAAGTTTGAAGACAGATAATCTCATAGTTGATTGCCATTATGGTTTCCGTAATGGAGTTAGCAGCGAGTCAGCATTTCTTGCCTAAATAGAGAACATTCCAGACTGTATTGAACAAGAAAACGTAATATTAGGCTTATGGTTTACGGATTATGAGTGTTTAACGTCCCAAAGCGACTCAGGCTATGATAGAAGCCGTAGTGAAGGGCTCCGGAAATTTCGACCACCTGGGGTTCTTTAACGTGCACTCACATCGCACCGTACACTGGCCTCTAGAATTTCGCCTCAATCGAAATTCGACCGCCGCGGCCAGGATCGAACCCGCCAAACTTTTAGGCATATTTATAGATTTTTCAAGGTCCTTTAACCTTTTCAATCATCAGCTACTCATCAGGAAGCTAGAAAAATATGGTATCCGAGGTTTGGCTGCCTCGTTATTCCAATCATATTTAAACAATAGGAAGCAAATTGTAGGCATAGAAGGATTTAGTTTAGATTCGCAAGTAGGTTATTGTGGCGTGCCGCAAAGCAGTATTTTGGGGTCATTCCTTTTTAATCTCTACATGAGCGACATAGCGTAGCTCCAGCCACAAAATTCGTTATTTACGCAGATGATACGAGTCTATTTTTTTTTTCAGCAAATGATACCGATCAAGTAGTTCGCCCTGCCAATGAAAGCCTAGCTAAACTAGAGAAATGAACGGAAAGAAACCTTTTCAAACTGAACATACAAAAAAACAAAGGCAGTTTTATTTCATTCCAGAAGTAAACCTATAACAACCGCCAAAGGGTCATGCTCAAATGAACCCCAGTTGAAATGGTGCCCTGTATTAAAACATTAGGTGTTACATTTCACGAGACCTGATCTTGGGATGCACATTTTTACTGCTTAGCAAAATAACTCTCTCAAACAGTCGGCCTCATATATCGAAATGCAAGTTACTTTACCGCGTAATGTAATGATATTACTGTATACTACCTTGTTTTGTTCAAGACTTAAGTATCGCCATTTAGTTTGCGCATCTACGACGCAAAACAGTATACACAAAATTTATGTTCTGCAAAAAAAGTTTCTACGTGCCGTTCCAAGTGTCCCCATATGCTATCCCTCGGAACCCTTATTTCTCATGTATAACGTGATGCCTGTTACGAAGACTTATGATTATCGCCTGTGCAAACAATACAAACAAGGGGGAAATGGTACTTGTTTCCTGCGCCAGTTAGCAAACATAAGAAATCATCCTAACGCATACAACATGCGAAATTTTGAGAGATGGGAAGTTGGAACGTGTAGCACAACATATGGCTTACACATGTTAAAAATCTGGTTACCAAGACTTTTAAATACGTTGCATACGAAAAACATACAACCAGAGAATATTACTGTCAAGAAACTTTGTCACTACTTTAGGAACAAAAAGACCCATCAAAGCAATAATATAGTCTCAGAACATTCTGTCTCAAACCATCACTTGCATTTGCTATGTGGTTTTATATACCTCCGGCGATGAGATTTGTTGGAATTGTGTGCCCTCTTGGTATGCAATCAAGTTTTGTGAAAATTTTGTTTTTTTTTCAATGTAATAACTTTTGTTTGGTGATTCACACTTTGTTGTATATATTTGTTCGTGATTGCTGACCGCTACGCGTAGTTGCCAGTGTGGGGGCCTGCGGCCTTGTCAAGCTGCCTTAATGACAACTTTTTCTGCAGGCCTCTGGCATCATGTGTTTATGATGTGATGCCAATAAAGTTATTATTATTATTATTATTATAACCTAGGTAGGGGCGAAGTGACGTGGCAGAGGCAGATGGTCTATATATGAATGAATTCTATTTATGAAACATGAATTTATTAATGGCAATTACAATTGCCTGCACAAAGGGATGCTGGTTAAGAACCCTGCATTTCTTCGCGGATGATCGATCGAATCAGCACGCGGGGTTGATGGTGGTGGCGGTGGTGAAAAGCATTCAATTTTAATTACAGTGAGGTTGACAGGGAACCAGCCTCTAATGGGGCGCTCCCGTTATAAGGACGGCATCTGTGTGAAAACAATTGTCACAGGTGCCCGGGAGGCGGCGTGACTGAGGGTAATCGGTGCGCTGACGGGTGGTACGAATTACCGTAACGGATGAGGGGTGTTCAGCGGTGAGAGTGCTAAAGGCGAAAGCGCCTATTCCTTTGAGAACATGATGGAACCAGTGGGCTTCAGGCATGGTAGAATTGGCACGCCGGCAAAAGGCAACTACGTCCTCAATGTACGACGTGTTACTCTCCCCAGGAAGCTGAACACTGGTGTCTAATTTCTTTTGGTAAGCAGCGGGGCCGCTGGCCTCCGTTCGAAAGATTTTACGAAGCTGAGTGGTAAACTGATGATAGCTAGGAATGGCGGACCTATGATTGACGAACCAGGTATTGGCTGCATGCCTCAAGGAAAATCCCACGTTAAAAAGTTTAGTAGAAGCGTCCCAACGGTGGTATGCTCGAGTATCTTCATGATGCTCCCGCCAATTCTCCGCGTCGTGGCCGGGGAGGCCAAGAAAAACGGGGGGATCACGCTGTCGGGTGGCAATATTCCAGGTAGGCTGACCTGACGGCGTAGCTTTTGAAGCGTGTGTGTGGGCAGTGCCCGTAGAAGCCTCGGGTCGGAGAGGAAGGACACCAGTTGGCAAAGAAGCAGTGACGGCAGCCGGGACAGAGTGATGTTGATCGAGATGTTCCATCCTGGAAGATTAGCGGGCTTTGATTCGACCAGAGCGTAGCTGCAGGGTTTCGATTGAGAGGTACAGAGATGAACTGTAGGCACCACCACTTGTTAGTTCGGCGAGCAAGCTTTATCGGCACTGCCAACAATTGCGTCGAAGGTCGAACACACCGAACGAGCGTTGATGATGATCCTTCACTAATGAGGATGATGTTCGATATAGGTGGAGATGAAGTTGACGAAAAGAGGTCGGAATATATATATATATATATATATATATATATATATATATATATATATATATATATATATAGAAAGTATATGCTCCGTTTAAGGAAACATTTTTACTTTACTCGACGTTTTGATCGGAGCACACACACACGCGCGCACACACGCGCACACGCGCGCACACACACACACGCGCACACACACACACACGCGCGCACACACACGCGCACACGCACACACGCACGCACGCACACACACACACACACACCACACACACACACACACACACACACACACACACACACACACACACACACACACACACACACACGCGCGCGCGCGCGCGCGCACACACACACACACGCGCACACACGCGCACACTCACGCGCGCACGCGCACACGCACACACGCACACACACACACACACGCACAGACACACAGAAACCAAGGTGCATAGGGGATCGTTATCTTTTTAATTTTTTTTATGTGTTGTGCTTATCAGTGGGAATATTATTACTTGGATTCATAAATTTCTTAAAGGAAATTATAAAGCAGCAGAAAAATAACCATGCCGCCGGTGGGATCTGAACCCACGACCTCCGAATACCGCGTCCGGCGCTCTTACCAACTGAGCTACGGCGACTGCTGTTCAATCTGTTCCTCTCGTGGGCATTTATGTTTATTGGGTGTACGCGAACCTTGAGAGTGTTCACCAGCTCCACCCTCGACCATAGCGACCTGTAATACTACGAGCGTGACGTGGAACGTCATCTAACGGCGAGGGCGGAAACGGTGCGAGAGCCCTCTTAATTAACCTGTGGCATCAAGACTGCCAGAACCGAGACCCTTGTTAAGCTATTAGCAGATAAGGTAAAGTAAATGAGGGGCCCGTTTGACAAGCTTATGAAGGGAGCCAACAGTCACCGAAACCAAGGTGCCTAGGGAAACGTTATCTTTTTTATATTTTTTTAATGTGTTGTGCTTATCAATGGGATAATATTATTTAGATTCATAAATTGCTTAAAGAAAATTACTTATAACGTTATTATAAAGAAAAAAAACGTTCCCCTATGCACATTGGTTTCGGTGACTGTTCGCTCCCTTCATAAGTTTGTCAAACGGGCCCCTCATTTACTTTACCTTGTCTGCTAATATATATATATATATATATATATATATATATATATATATATATATATACATATATATATATATATATATATATATATATATATATATATATATATATATATATATATATATATATATATATATATATATATATATATATATATATATATATGTCAAACGGGCCCCTCATTTACTTTACCTTGCCTGCTAATATATATATATATATATATATATATATATATATATATATATATATATATATATATATATATATATACATATATATATATATATTCTCCTTGTTCGCTTCTCCCTGGAGCTGCGTTCCGGTCGCCGCTTGTGTACTATCACCGTCATGTCCCAAGAGGAGAACGCCGACGGCCTGGGTTCCTCCCGCTCGCCCTCTGCTGGCCCCGCAACTTAGACCGTGAGCAGCCTTCAACGCGACCCTCAGACGTTTGCTCTCCTCCGCGGCGACGACGTCGATGACTGGCTTGACCACTACCACCGCGTGAGTTGGTTCAACCGCTGGGGCGACTCCCTTAAACTACTGAATGTGCCCTTCAATTTGACTGACGTTGCACGCACATGGTTCTTAAATCATGAGACGAATATTCCGGACTGGACAAGTTTCAAGCACCGGTTGCGACAGGTTTTTGCCTCTCCTGCAGTTCGGTTCTAAGTAGCCCAGAAGAAGCTCGCTGACCGCTTACAGCGCCCTGCCGAGTGGTACACTTCTTATATTGAGGATGTACTTGCTCTCTAGCGGCGTGTCAATGCCACCATGACCGAAGCTGACCGTGTTCGCCACGTCCTGAAGGATACCGGCTCTCTGGCGTTCAATGCCCTCGCTGTCCAAAACCCTGCGACCGTCGATGCCAGCATCTAGACCTGCCAACGCCTCGATCAGCTGCAATCCATCCGTTTACATCCTGATCCAGCTTCCTCCTTCTTCTCCGACCTGCGTGCCCTAAGTCGTGCACTCATTCGTGAGGAACTTCTCGCAGACGGTTCTCCGTGCCTCATCACACCTGCGCTTTCTGCCCCATCCTCTGCTGGTGCTGCCCTTCGCAGCATCATCAAAGAAGAGTTGGAGTCAGTAGCCTGCTCTCTCTGGCACCAGACACCTCTGCTATTCTGTCCTCTTATTTTCGCCGCTTTATACGAAATTTTGCTACCATTGCGGCGTCACTGCATCAGCTCCTCACTGCTCACAGTGCTTTCGTTTGGACTGAACAAAGTGCTTTTCAAGCCTTGAATCAAGCTCTCAGTTCCGACCCTGTCCTTGACTTCTTCGACAATGCTGCTCCAACCATTCTAAACATTGACGCTAGCGGCCATGGCCTTGGTGTTCTTCTTCTGCAGCGCGATTCTACTTCTCGCGAAAGAGTTCTTGCGTTCGCCAGCCGCACTCTGACACCTGTGGAACGTAACTACACTGTCACTGAGCAGGAATGTCTTGCCGTCGTTTGGGCAGTTCATAAATTTCGCTCCTACCTTTGCGGTCGTCACTTCACGGTCGTCACGGACCAACACGCGTTTTGCTGGTTGTCTAGCCACGAAAATTTGACTGGCCGCCTTGGCCGCTGGTTTCTTCGTCTCCAAGAATACAATTTTGACGTCACCTAGACGTCCGGTCGAGCGCACCGAGGCGCCAATGCCCTTTCTCGTTGCCGTCTTCTGGGCTCTTCGTGTCGGTCTTCAACACTACCTTCCACCTGTCACAGCGACTCCTCATCGTCGCAAGCTCTTCTGCACCTCACCGCCCTCTCGTGCATCGCATCTGGCGATTTAAACGAGTTTGCGTAGGATCAACGCAACGATGCATATTGCCGCTTTCTAATCGACCGTCTCACGGGAGCTTCCTACCCTCCTACCGCTTGGTTGCGCTGGCAGCTTCTTGAGCATGTCGTGAGAACGAGGCTAGCGAGAGTACCTCTTAGCAGTGGTGGCGAGTGCAAGGCTGTGTGGGAGATATAAAACCTTCAGAAGTGAGAAAAATTGAAATCTTGAACAAGCCAAAAGAACCGTAGAGGTCTAAGAAAGAGACCGTCACAAACGTCACTGCTTGAGGCAGGAGAGTGGGAGTAACGAGGGTGAAAATGTCTTAGGCATTGCCTAAAAGATGTATGCATGGGTTAACCTCATTTCTGATAGGTTTAGTATTATTTAATTTGAAAAGCGACGGTAAATGAAAGAGTACCAGGTATTTTGTTAGTACCCTTTTTAATAGTATAAAATTCGTCGAAAAACAGGATTTATGTTGTCCACGTTTTCGCGTCCCTTTAAACCCACTTTGTAGAATTGTTACTTTCCGTGCGACAAGTGAGTGTTCTTCCAGTTTACATCTAGGGAGAAGGGAAGATGTGCAAAAAGCGGGGTGTGCGAAGGTGATTGCTAAATCGAATGCGGAATGAAATGCATGTTCTTCGTATTGGTCCTTATGCAGTGGGCATTCAAGAAAACAATGTTTTAGGAGTCGGAGTCGAAGTTTCATTGATTGAATATTAGAACCCGTATCTCGCACTTGCTGTGAAACAAAGAATCTGAATATGTTTCCATACATTAAAGAGACCTTTTGCCACCTAGACGATATTCGTATTTCTGGGCCTCTGGTTCCTTGGAGTGGACTAGGTAGTTCTGAATGTTTTTGACATGCCTTTAAACCATGGGGGGGTTCAGCTGTAAATTTCTAATTTCTCTATTCCTAAAGATGAAAGTGCAGAGCGCTTCCATTAAGTGAGGACTGCTAACCTAAAGCGGCGAAACGTTAAGGCTGGCGAAAAACTTCAGATTTAGTTCAGGACGCCGCAGCTACCTACGGAAAGCAAAATGATAGTCGTAGCACTTTGGCATCGACAGTGCCCACGGAAGCATTGATCTAAACTATCTATCGTATAATTACAACGAACAACTGCGCACGCGAGGCTGAGATACCAGATTTTCGTCAAGTTCTGCGTGCTGCCAGCAGCTTCCCTGTCACTGACTTCTGGACCAGTGACTTGGCCAGCCACGTGATCGTCTGGCTCTTAATCCAGCTTTATAAGGGGCACCCAAGTTCACGACAGAACACTTTGGGAGCAGAAGTGGCCACGGAAACAGCAATGGCGACCATCTATCGTATACTTACAGGTGACTACTGCGCATGGGCGAGTTGCAACACCAGGCTTACGCGATAGTGTATACAGCTCGTTCGGGTGAAAAGCCGACTGCGTAGTTTTAGTCGGCACTGCGTGTTGGAAATAACCGAGGGCGGAATAAAAAAAAGGTCATATCATGCTAATTTGTGGTGGTAGTCATTAGTGATTCCTTCTTGTGTGATATGCAATGAGGAGTTAATGAAATAACTGTAATTAACTAATCAAAAATGAAAACATTGAAAAAATGAGTTTCAAAAGTATTGAAATTGCTCACAATAAAAAGTAATGCTTAATGATGCTAATAAAAAACATTTAGTGTGTACTTCATCAATTAGTTAATGAAAACAATTGAAAAAAACGAAAAATGCATTCAACGTTGTTAAACTGCACAGAATGGAAAGCCTAACCCACAACTCTATGTTTTCTCCGATTTTTCTTCAAATGATGCCTGCTGATAGCAACTGCCCTTTCATTGATCGCCGGGCCAGCGACTTGATCCGCCATCTGATCTCTTGGCGCTGATATCGGCTTTCGAATGCAGCAGTGAAGGCAGCATAAGCAGCTTGGGTAACACGCATCTTGCTAGCAATACAGTTCTAGCAATACAGTGGCGGGACGTCAGATCTACATCCCGTCGCCACTTGATTCCGACGCTGGCAAAGAGGGACACTTTACCTTGACAAAGCAAGGATGACATCGACATCACGCCCACTAAGGGAGCAAAGCAGTAGCATCGCCTGAACATCATCACTTGGCAGGGGTGAAGGCAGCACGAGCAACATGCACTTGCTGCTTTGGCTGCTGCATCTTTGTACTGTACTTTTTACTGTTCCTCTCATATGTCACATGCAGTGGGAGATATCGTTCGGATTCATGAAAAAATTAGGAAGGAAATGAGTGAACTAAAATCGAACTTGTTGCGTGAACAGAGGACAGGAATCAAAGAACTGAATAAAAGACAGGATTTGTGCAACGAGCAATTTGAGAGCAGCAAAAATAAAAACACGGTGAGCGGATCAAAGAATATAAATCTGTCAGGCAGGAAAACTAGAAACTGCTGAATGAATGTGAAGCTCTGAAAAACGAAGTTTTTCAACATGAACAACGAATAACTGCATATGAAGAGTATTCTAGAAAATGCAACATTGAGATTATAGGAGTACCTCATGAAAAAAACTAATAGCTAGCCAAACACTCTTCATCAAACTGGCACACTTTTAAATGAGCCTATCAGTCATTGAGACGTGGAAGTACATCGAATTTCCTGTAAGAAGCAGAGAGCTGTCCCTAACATTACTGTATAATTGAAGCGCCGTGCCAAACGCGACGCTGTTATGCAGAAGGTAAAGAAAATGAGAATCTCGACAGAGGATCGCGGCCATGAGTTCGGCTCTCCGATATTTATAAATTAGCATCTCTGCCCATCTAAGAAACAGCTGCTAGACAAAATCATCGCTTTGAAAGACAGAGATGGGTTGGAGCTTTGTGTGTATAAACGGTGGGAAGATCCCTGCGCAGAAAGCGGAAACCTCGACTGTGTTACATATTCGTAACGCACCGGATGTGGAGAAGATTGTGTGAATAAGTCTTTTTGCTGGCGCACTGTTTCTAAACAAAAATCATGATTGCATCTTCACGCAAGGTGAATGCTATTGTACGCGCTTATCCTAATGTTGGTCTCACATGCATTCACCCCGTAAGTAACACAAAAGAAGTTTCTCTTTTGCAAGATGAATTTTAATTCCAATTTGACTCAGTTATGCTCACAGAGACGTGGTATACGTGGGGTGGCCACATATATACACGCGAAAAAACTATCACACTTTTTACTTAAACCGATCGAGCAGACAGGGGGTGAGCTTGAAATCCTAATTAAAAATGAATTCGAATGCGACATCGTTTCCAAATACACATTTCTGAATAAAGAAGTCGAATGTCTAACCCTTATTTCATTTCATACAGCCAGGATTTTCTTTTATGTATCGAACGCCTGATTTTGATTTAGCTTACTTCATTGATCTCTTAGAAAGCTGGCTCAACTGTATTGCTGATAATAACTTAAACATTGATTATTGGGGGTGATTTTAATACAGATATATCAAAGCCCTATTCTGCTCAGCCAATGATTTTATCATGTATCGGCTCAACTAGGAATACCGTTTTAGCAAGCACAACGACACCGTCACCGCACACAGCGTGACACTCATTGGTCTCTTTATCAGCAATATCAACCCAAGCACTCTTCTAACACGAGTCGTATGCAGCGACTTAAGCGACCACTTTTCTATGCATATAACGAAACCAAAATCAAAATACAGGCGCATGAGTTTTTCGCTTAGTCCACGGCGTCGGATCCAGTACCAAACCCAGACAAGGTCGCCTGCCAGAAATTCGGCGTCTCGTCAGCGCAAGTTGTGGTGGCGCGCATCCCGGTCTTGCGGACAGGTACATGTTTTACAAATTATAGCTCCTATTCTTATATCTATCTGTAACCTTGCCTTATCAACAGGATGCTTCCCCACATTAATACAGGTATCAAAAGTGATAGTAATTTTCAAAAACGGAGGTAAGAATCACATGTGCAATCACAGACCGATATCTATTTTGCAAATTTTTTTCAAATGGTTTAGATTAAAATAGTTTGCGGAAAATTCAACTTCCTATCTGAGTCTCAACAAAGCTTCGTGGAAGGCCGACCTACCGAAGCTGCTTTGCTGGAACAAAACGGGATAATTCTTGAAACGCTTGAAAATATAGAGACATGCATAGGAATCTTATGGATTTTTCAAAGGCCTTCAATAGCCTCGATCATTAAAAATAGTACAGAAACTGGTACTCCGTGGCTTACGTAAAAAACATTCCTTCTCCCAGAACCTTATCTTCACTACCGTTTCCAACGCGTATAATAAGGAAAAGACTTTTCGTTCTTTCAGCAAATCACGACAGGGGTTCCACAGGGAAGTATTTTAGGACTATTACCCTCCCTCCTGCACTTTACATTGATGACATCGTCAACATAAGCACTAAGCCACAATATGCCATCTTTGCATACGATATCAATATCTTTTTAAAGGAAGTACTATCGAATCCCTAGTGCAAATCACTAATAGCATGTTAGATGGCTTCAAACACTGAATCAAAGAAAACCCTCTGCTTCTTAATGCAAAAAAGACAAAAGCTGTTTTTTCTCCATGCGTGACATAAGAAGATCATGCGAGAATTTCAGTTCACCATTGGAAATTGGGATAGGGAAACTGTCGATACGGCAAAAACGGAGTATTTTTATACAAAAATACGGTATCGGACATTCGCGTTGGTACACTTTTAAGTCGTCTTAAATATGTGCAGGAACGCTCGTAAGATCTTGGTAATTTCCTCAGACGCCTGTAAAAATGATAATTTACAATGCACTGTTTTTACCTCTTTTAATTACAGCTTCTTCAACGCAGAAAACATAAATAAAATATTCGTGCTCCAACAGAAAGCTGTCCTACCCATAGCAAACGAAGATCACTGTGCCCATACAGAAGAATTGTTTGCTCTTTTTAACAACACGTTAGTTCATGACTTATCCAAATGTAATTTATTAATGAAATATAAAATATGTATTCCTTACCTCCAAAATAACTTTATAGAACTATCCCGCCTCAAAGCAACCATTCCAACATATGCATTTCACAATCAATCATTTTAGTGAATTCGCTTGAGACGCAGAGAATGCGGACGTTCGATGCTGCGCATTCCTGTTCCACATTTATTAAATACACTGCTCATTAAAGGCATATCTGGGAAAAAGAGCAGCCCCGTGAAATTAGTGACGCTCTGATGAGGTGACTACCATGCTTTCTTTGATATGTGCGTTAAGACAAACGAAATTTTTTCATTAAAAATGCCCCGCTGGTCGAAATTACCCGGAGACCTCCACCACTGCACCTCTTTCTTCTTTCACTCCCTCCTTTATCGCTTCTCTTACTGCGCGATTCGGGTGTCCACCGAGATATGTGAGAAGTTTGCTGTGTAATTTCCTTTACTGAAAAAAAACAATTTTCATTTTTTCCCCACTACGGCGTTCCAGATAGCCAGAGTCGTTTTGGAACGTAGAACATAAACAATAATAAAAATAATTGGTGTTGGGGGAAAGGGAATGGCTCAGTATCTATCTCATATATCGTTGGATACCTGAACCGCGCCGTAAGAGAAGGGATAAAGCAGGGAGTGAAGGAAAAAAGGAAGAAAGAGGTGCTGTAGTGGAGGGCTTCGGAATAATTTCGACCACCTGGGAATCTTTAACATGCACTGACATCGCACAGCACACGGGAGCCTTAGCGTTTTGCCTCCATAAAAACGCAGTCGCCGCGGTCGGGTTCAAACCCGAGAACTACGAATCAGTAGCTGAGCGCCCAAACTCAAACCCAACACGGTCATAATACCGCTTATCCTATGTGAACTCAGCGCGAACTATTTATATTTGCAAAAATATACAGATGACGCTGCGTTGCCACAGCTAATACAAGTCAAATAAAATGGCTTGAAGAGTAGAACGCGACTGTTATGGGGTCCCGTTTCAAAATTCGCACGCTCGTAATTGGTCATGTAGGCATCGGTACACAAAACTACTTCACGGAGTCAGACCACAACGCATTCACTACGCTCACTTTTATTTAGTTCGAAGCAACGAGCCTGCGTACTGTGTACTGCGCGTTTTAGCCTCACAGTATGAATGACCTGGGTTCGATTCCCTGTACCACTTCACGGTTTTTTTTTTCAGAGGTTCTTGTGTTTCAATGCCGAAAGCACCAACAACGCTGACATCGGCTTTTCTGCAACACAAGCTGGTTAACCCTGTCGCGTTAAAACTCAGGAAGAGCCTAATCCCCGTGAGGTGTGGACAATATTTATAGCGATCAACCAGAAGCTTGAAGCCTTGATGCCCCTAAAGGAAGCTGATGAATCAAATTCAAAATGCTGTGCAATTTTTGTCAGACCAGGTTTCTGACCCAGTGAATGGCACCGAGAAAAATAAACGTGAAATGAAAGCCCTCGGGGTGGTAGAAGTGAAAATGCGCAACCCGCCGCGGTGGCTCAGTGATTAGGGCGCTCGAAAACTGATCCGGAGTTCCCGAGTTCGAACCGACCGCGGCGGCGGCGTCTTTATGGAGGAAAAACGCAAAAGGCACCCGTGTGCTGTGCGATGTCGGTGCACGTTAAAGATCCCCAGTTGGTCGAAATTATTCCGTAGCCCTCTACTAAGGCACCTCTTTCTTCTTTATTTCTTTTCACTCCCTCCTTTATGCCTTCCCTTACGGTGCGGCTCAGCTGTCCGCCGATATGTGAGACAGAAACTGCGCCATTTCCTTTCCGCAAAAACCAATTTAAATTTTTTTTTGAGTGACCCCAGTACGCGGTGGAGAAAACTTGGGACCTTGGCCATGTCTGGACGCTGCCTCCGCCGCCCCACGGCTATCTCCTCTCCAGCAGCCCTCAATAAATGTGGCCGTGGTCGCTTTCCTGGTTTCCTGGTTGACCTCCACACCCTTGAATGACGCAGGTGCCATCTTCGCCTTCAATTTCACGCAGTTCGAAAAAGCGAATATGAAAATCTTGAGCAGATCAATGCCATTGCCGTTTATGCAGGCTTCCACAGCTCTCTGATAGCCATGTGGCAGCGGCGCACAGCTTGCAATCCCAATCAGAAAAGGTGTCCGGTATCATATGCCGTGTTACTAGTAGAGCGTAAGAGACCTATGGTGGTCATGCAAGAAATACGCGCCTGCCACAAACATATAAGTTCATCTGCCTGAGAACAAGACGAAGCGAGCATAGGCACTCTTGAAACAGGTGAAAATTTGGGCGAAAGAGAACAAGTATAAATAAGATAGGCACAGCAATTGCACGGAGGCTCACACGAGAAATGCAGAAGGCGCTTCGGCAATACTTATTTCAGGTTCAAGTGATCTCTACAAACGTGTCTGTGATTTAATCAGTAGTTACAAGTGCGTGTGCGCGAAGGGGCAACATCGCGGATGTTCCGAGCGCGTTTTGCTAATTATTCCCTAATCAGTTTCCAAATGAAATAGGCACAGCCTTCACAAAATCATTTACATTCCTTAATTTAAATGGGCAATCCATTAGAAACGAGCAACTGAATTTAACAGTACTTCTCCAGGAACTGAATACATCGTTTAACGTTATATCTATTACAGAAATCTGAAATGATTTAAGTTTCTTCTTCACACAAACTATGAACCATTTTTTATAAATTGCACCGTAAACGGCGCCGGCGTTGTTTGTAGGCCCTTTAAGAGTGGATACGAATGTGACTTGTTACCGCAATTTACTATCTCTGGACCTGATCACGAGGTGTTATGCATATGTTCAGAAAACGCAGTTTATATGTTACTGTCCTCCACAGGGCTTTGTACCCAGATTTTTTAACTTCTTTGATTGTATGTTTTCTTATGTTTGTGACACAAGTGCGAAACCTGTGTGTGCTGGTGATATAAACATCAGCATTTTACGCTGCCATAGCACCAAGAAAGAAATGGACGTATTACTCAAAGAAAATGGGCTTTTCATTGTCATTAAGCAGCCAGTGAGAACCACAACTACGTCTTCATCGTTGTTAGATGTTTTCATTACTCATCTGTTGTTAGTAGTGTAAAATCCGGTGTAATAAATTCTGATGTGATTGACCATCTTCCCATATTTTTTTTTGCTCGTGTTAGCCTGCGTTGAATATTAGGAACTTTCGTATATCTAGTGCAATGTTCCCACGCTGCATGCAAGTTGCGCTCGTGTCGGTGCTTTTTAAGCAGCGCTATGGGTATAATTTTTTGTCCACTTATATGGAGATATCAATTTTGCTAATATTTTCGAAGTTATTAGACAAGGTTATCCACAAACGATTGGTTTCCTTTGAAAAAGAGTATCGAATTTTAACTTGGTCACAATTTGGTCTTCGAAAACACTTATCTACAGAGTTTGCGCTCCTTGAACAAAAAGAATACATATTTAAAAATCTTGTATAAAAAGCGCGATAGTGATTGGTATCTGCATATATTTCACCATAGCTTGCAACTTGATAAACCATGATTTATTCATCTGCAAACTTGATCGTTATCGTAAATGTGGGTACATGGCATGGCGCTAAATATTTTATCTGCAGGACCGGAAACATATTGATACGTGGCGTCTAGGAGCAGCAGTAGAAAGAGCAGAGGTAACCTGCTACGCAAGGAACCGATGGCTTGGAGTAGACTCTCAGCACACAAGCGCGCACCTCAGCGTCGTCTTCGTTACCAACCACTTCGTCGTCCTCCCAGCGTCCGTAGCATGACCCTCCTCGCGGCAAAAGCACCGTCCCGGTGCGCACTACACAGGCCAGCTAGACGGCGAGTTGTAAGGTTTGAGGCGGGACACATGGACGATGTCGGTGCGGAGTGCAGCGGCCGGAGATGGCGGATGTAGCGGGGGTGATCTCGTGCGTCACCGCGGTCACCGGACGTACGACCCGATAAGGGCCTGTATATCAGGGGAGCAGTTTTTCACAAAGGCCCACACGGTGGGAAGGGATCCAGAGTAACACAAGGGAGCCAGAAGAGTAGGTGACTTCCCGACGGCGACAGTCATGACGTCGTTTCTGATTGACTTGGGAGGCCGACAGCCGCTGGCGGGCGACAAGACGGGCAGCGTCGGCGCGAGCGATGGCGTCCCGAGCGTAAGGACTCGTGGAGGCGGTGGCGGGCAGTACACTGTCGAAGGGCAGCAAAGGATCGCGGCCAAAGAGAAGGTAAAAACGGGAGAAACCGGCTGTATCGTGACGCGTAGAAAGGTAGGCGAATGTAACAAATGGGAGGCTAATATCCCAGTCGCGGTGATGGTCGGAGACGTACATGAAATCATGTAGGTGAGGGTACTGTTCAGACGTTCAGTGAGGCCGTTCGTCTGCGGATGGTATGCCGTGGCAGATTGATGACGGACGGAGCAGGAGCGGAGGAGTTCGGCGACCACTTTGGAAAGAAAGCAGCGACCGCGATCGGTGAGCAGGTGACGGGGAGCACCGTGGTGGAGTATGACGTCGTGCAGGAGAAAGTCAGCGACATCAGTTGCGCAGCTGGTTGGGATCGCTCGAGTAATAGCGTAGCGCGTGGAGTAGTACGTCGCGACCGCGATCCATTTGTTTCCCATAGCAGACACCGGAAAAGGGCCGAACAAGTCGAGGCCGACACGGGAAAACGGGTCTACGGGGATGGGAATCGGCTGAAGGTGCCCGGGAGGGAGAACCGAGGGCGTCTTCCGCCGTTGGCACAGTTCGCAAGCGGCCACATAACGGCGGACAGAACGGTATAGACCGGGCCAAAAGAAGCGGCGGCGCACGCTTTCGTAGGTGCGGGAGACTCCAAGATGACCGGCCGTGGGAACGTCATGAAGCTGTTCAAGGACGTTGCTGCGCAGGTGTTGAGTGACCACGAGCTAGAGGTCAGCGCCGTCAGGCCGCATATTGCGCCGGTAGAGGACGTTCTCATGGAGCACAAACGGGGCGAGGGACGCATCACAGCGGTTGGCAGTGAGGCGGTCGATGAGGGAACGTAGCGACGAATCCAAGCGCTGTTCTTGCGCAATGTTGCGGAAGGCCGAGATGGATAAGATGCAGGCGTCATCCTCGCATTCGTTGGAGGAAGGCGGATCGACAGGGTAACGGGACAAGCAATCCGCGTCCTGGTGCACGCGGCCGGACTTCTGGACGACACAAAATGTGTACTCTTGAAGGCGAAGAGCCCAGAGCCCCAGCCGGCCATTAGGGTCTTTGAGCGAAGAAAGCCAGCATAAGGCGTGGTGATCCGTGATAACAGAGAAAGGGTGCCCAAACAAGTAAGGGCGGATTTTTGCAATAGCCCAAACCAGGGCGAGGCATTCCCGCTCGGTGATAGAATAGTTACGCTCTGACACAGAAAGGAGACGGCTGGCGTACGCAATAACGCGAAGCTTGTTGCGTTGCCGCTGAGCAAGTAGGGCACCAATGCCATGGCCGCTCGCATCGGACCGAAGTTCCGTAGGGGCTGAAGGATCTAAGTGCGCCAACACAGGTGGAGCAGTGAGGGCACTGATAAGGGGTCTGAAGGCGTCAGCTTGGGGGGGGGGGGTCCCAAGAGAACGGGATGTCCTTCTTGAGGAGCGTGGTAAGAGGTCGGGCTATTTCCGCAAAGTTCTGGATGAACTGGCGGAAATGGGCGGTTAAAAAGTCAAGGCCAAGGATTATGTCCTGAGGGCACCGGGTCAGGATGGTGAACAGAACGGGTATATGACGCCCGGCAATGCTGACTCTCGCAGTGCACATTCCAATCACGGCAGCGGGGCTGCCATCGGCGACGCGAACCGTGGACATGGCGGCAGGGGTTAAAACTTTCTTCAGACGGCGGCTCAAAGAAGAGCTCAGGACAGACACTTGGGCGCCAGTATCAATGAGTGGAAGGACCGGGACACCATCCACGAGAACATTCAAGAGATTACGTTGGGCAGCGGTGGTCAAGAGAGGATTTTCAGGCCGGGTCAATGATGCCGCGTCACCTCCGGGGGCTGCATCGGCTAGTTTTTCGAGAAATGGCGGGAGGTCGAAGGAGAAGGACTGCGGCGTGTGGGAGGAGAACGGGAGCGGCGGCCTAATGGAGAAGGTGAGCGGCTGGACCCACGAGCGTGCGGAGCGGGCTCGTCAGGGAGCGGATCGGGTCGTGGTGTGAAGCGGTGCGGGCCGTAGTCGTTGCGGCGGTCGACGAAGGAGTAGGGGCGAGGTGGCGGGGACCAACGGCTGCGGCAGTGACGGGAGATGTGTCCGACGCGAGAGCAGGTAAAACAGATCGGCCTGTCATCAGAGGTACGCCATTCGGCAGGATTGCGATATCGGTACCGAGGCGAGAAGCTGCGACTGTAAGTGACAGCTGCGATCACTGGAGGGTCCGGGCTGGCATGAACGACGGCTTGGATGAGGGCCAAGGTGTTGTCCGGCAGTGGGAAGGAAGAAACAGCGGGCGTCATCGCCTCCAGTTCGCGGCGCACGATACGGGTTAAGTTAGCCGGGTCGGAAGGCTGCCGCAATGTTGGCAGATCTTCACAGGAGGAGCTAGCAGCAGTGTTCGGCAGCCGGTCAAAACGGTGAGAAATGCGCCGGTGTTTGGCTTGCTCGAAACGGCGGCACACCTCAAGAACAGAAGCGACCGTGGAAGAGTTTGCATAGAAGCAGATTAAAGGCATCGTCGGCAATGCCTTTCAGTATGTGGCCAACTCGATCTGCTTCGGACATGTCTTTATCAACTTTACGGTACAAGGCGAGGACGTCTTGTATGTAGGCTATGTATGGCTCGGAGGAAGTTTGGGCGCGGGACGCGGGTGCCTTCTTGGCGGCGAGTTGGCGGCCGATGGGTTTTCCGAAGTGGTCGCGGAGCTTCTGCTTACATATGTCCTATGAGGTCAAGTCATCTTCGTGGGTTTCGAACCACACTCTCGCGGTGCCGGTCAGGTAAAATATCACATTAGCGAGCATCAGCGTTGGATCCCACCTGTTGTGCGTGCTGACGCGTCCGTAAAGGGCCAGCCAGTCGTCCACATCAACGTTGTCTGTGCCGCAGAAAGTGCCCGGTGCGCGGTGGTAGGCGACGACGACCGCTGGCGGTGTTGACGGAGAGGGAGATGGCTCGGACTCGGTAGACATGTTGGCGAGACGGCGGCCACGACGGAGAGCCAGCTTGAGGTCGGGGATCGAATTTAGCAATCTACACCAAATGATACGTGGTGGCTAGAAGCAGCAGTAGAAGGAGCAGAGGTAACCTGCTATGCAAGGAACCGATGGCTTGGAGTAGACTCTCAGCACACAAGCGCGCACCTCAGCGTCTTCTTCG
Source organism: Amblyomma americanum (assembly GCA_030143305.2). Taxonomy (NCBI): domain Eukaryota; kingdom Metazoa; phylum Arthropoda; class Arachnida; order Ixodida; family Ixodidae; genus Amblyomma; species Amblyomma americanum. The sequence goes on from JARKHS020015883.1 coordinate 143,200, forward strand.
TTACCAACCACTTCGTCGTCCTCCCAGCGTCCGTAGCAATATAGTCAGAGTAAATGGTTTCCATTCCTAAACACAATCCACCTGCTGCGGCTTTCAGAAAGGAAGTATATTAGGTCAAATTAATGAAATCGTCCATATTGCCCCATAAGTGAAGTTTACAATTTACGCAGACGACACAACGTTATTAGTATCGGGATACTGCATTGACAGTTCAGTAGATTTTGTTATTCACACACTAGCACAGTTACAGACGTTTACTCGAAAAATTTTATTTCAGCCGGACATAACTAAAACGAATGTCATCGTTTCCAGAGCTAAGAATAAACCGGTTCATTTATAAACAGACATTTGCTTCAGGTCCGTTTATTTAGAAGTTGTACCATCATTTAAGAGATAAGGTGTTAATTTAAACAAAAGGATGTGCTGTGATGATCACATCAGTGATCTTGTTAGAAAACTGTCTCAAGTTGTCCGTATCCTGTTTGGAATCGGCATGTGGTACACACTGATGTAAAAATTACCAATATATTGAACTCAGCTTCGTTCACGCTTAAATTACGGCGTTTTAACCTGGGGCTCGACAACACAGGAAAACGTGCAAAGACAGCACTTGCTACAAAAAGAATCTTACGCTTATTTGAATGTGTACTGTAATTAGACCGCACTAGTCAGGTTTTCTTGAAGTATAAAAAAAGATTAGAGATCACTGTGGCTACCCTCATTGGAACAATGCGAAAGCGTTTACGCCACCTCGACTCTGAACGCCTTTCAAATTTGGCGCCATGGGTGCTTTCTCGTTCACTTGATTAACGGATTATCGATTCACTGTGATTATACCCTCGTTTCATCCCGGCAACCATTTAGAGTTTTCAAATTTTCCGCCGCGCTTCATTCACGCCCACTCACTATATACCCGTCCATTAACGTTTGCTGCTCGTTATTTACTTAATTGCCTCTAATTCATCTTTTTTGTAAGTCCTGGCTACATATTGATTAATCATCACTGGTCAGGTAATTGCGATTTCGAGTTTTAAAACATGGTGCCACGCTTTGGCTTCGTCCACGCTTCCGGTTTTTCAAATTTGGTGCCTCGCTGCAGCTCCCACTACTTCGCGGCACTTTTGCTCCGGGCCCTGCCCATTTTTTGGACATTTTTGGTTCTAATTAGTCTACTGTTCATCCAATTCTGAAACTTTTTTTGGGCGAGAACCCTCACATCAACCTCTTTCGATTACAATCACTCGTTTTACGCTACTTTTTCTATGTTGCTTACAACTGCTGCCGACACATTTTGCGGACATGGTCCGCGCGGACATAGCCTAGTAAAGATTTCGCTTTAATATTCTCCGCAACAAAGCTGCCAGACTATACCATATGCCATGCTTATAATAGAGATATTTCTAATCATACATGCTTTCTTCGAACACTGGCTAAACTGCAACAACGAGGACAAGCATACGAAACCGGCAACCGAGACCTTTTGAAAATAATATATTCAGAAGAACGGAGGGCCTGCACACATTGGAAAATAGGTTGCCTCGCTTACTTAAATGTTTGTCCCAAATGAATATTAACCTTCGGAGTCATCATTCCAGGATTTTTTCCTTCCTATCCTAAAACCGGAATAACCTTGAGGATATGGTGTTTTAATAGAGGAAAAAAAGTAGCCTTCGTTAGAAAGAAAAATGTGTACACCTACCTTGTTTTTTTAAATAAGCCTTTGCGTTGCTTTTTTTTATCCGTACTCAAAATCATGCGTTGTATTGACTAGCATCTAATCTTTAATTTGTGATTTCCATTTTTAAAATTTCACGGTGCGGTTTGTGTTCGCAAGTTCGTGTAGTTGTATTAGGCACTCGTTTTTCATTGCCAAAGTGAGGGCTTGAGGATCTGTCAATCTTTCTTGCGGCATCTTTTACTCCAACCGCCTGCCTTCATGTACATAATGATGCCCAATAAAGACTCCTAGTAATATTAGCTTTCGTACAAAGGACGAAAGAAGTGTGCCTTAGTTTAGGCCCAGCAGAAGAAATGTGCGTGGCCATGGCGTGTAATGCAAAAGAAGGACAACCGACGCCTGTTGTTGGCATCGGAGTTAATACAAAGAAGGCAAGCGTAGTGGGAGGGGCAGTGACGGCAGTAGTTAGTTGGTCGAGGTATATTTGAAAACTTGCGAGAATAAGAAGATCACAGTTTGCGCAAAACAAAAGGTAATTTTGAAAGTAACGGAAAAGCTCTTCCTCCATTTTGTTCTGGCTTGTTGCAATTTACATCACGTAAATTAAGGAAAAGCCATCAACCGATGGTTACCACCTTACCAGGGTTCATGCTTCCTGAACAATCAAAATATGCTTATACATCAAATACTGTTTAACCCACGTTATGACTTTATTGCATTGTGACGAGTACAGTAAAGAAAGAAGTAGGAAATCATTATCGTAGTTCTGCATGGAATACGACCATAGGAGACCATAATTCTTAAGCAAGGAACATCAGAACGGCTCTTCCATTTTTTAGTTAGAAACAAAGGAAGGTTTTTGAACTTGCTTTTTACATTTTTCTGGGCCTAAACCTTCTTGCAATAAAATTTCAATGGCCGGGCAGGCAACAACCTGATGCCGCATAACTGATGTGAATTTCTGAAATTTTTAATTAGTTCAAGCTCTTGATATGTTGTATATTGTACGCTGAAAAGTGCAACCTATATGAGTCAGGTAAGTTTGTTCAAATTCCTCTGTTTTTGTTTTCGCCAGCTTCTGAACTAGAACCGCTAGTTTCTTTTTGTAAATTTGATCACTAGTACGCAGGTTATCTTGTACGAAATATTCGGCAGTTTAAAGAAATCTTAATGTTTTGGATAGTACGAACCGCTCTTTTTTTTCAGACATAAAAGCTTTGTTTTGTTGGTTTGACTGGTAGAACCCCATACAAGTAGACTATGGTGCAAGTGCAAGTAAACTCAGTAATAATATATCTGCAGTTTAGCGCTGACTGGCAGAAATGTTTTAAATTCTCTGATACCTACTGAACGAGCTGTCTTGCTGAAAAGGCATTCTGCATGGCCCACCCATAACCCGCGTTCTCCGAAAATGAGAACCATAAATTTAAAGTGGTATAGACGCCTAACTTTAGGGTGCATGTTTCCTTCCTTGTAATGGTGCGTAAGGCATAATTATATATGGATTAATAGCTCGTATTCTCCTATGACCGTTAAATTATTTATAATCGAATTTTTTTCCCGGCTATTACGCTTTAAGTTTCAACAGTCGAATGAGGCTTGCGACGTAAAAGCGGTTTGTAGTCACGTGATGCATGAAAAACTGCGATATTATCGGTGCTTCCACATTCATTGTCATTAAGGTCCTTGAGCAAGACTGTCTACTCATCGGCAACGGAGAGGGCGTAGTCCTGAGCGTGCGTAGTGTTGTCCTCTGCGATCACTCGCGCACCGGCGGCGCCGGGTCGGAAGAAAGAACTCCAATATTCTGGAAGCTGGTCTCCACGCCTGACCAATGAAGACGCGCGCCCGGCGTGAGAATACGAATGCAAATGCACACAGTCAATACCTTGTGCATGTGCGCGCCTGCCTTGGCTCGAAGAAACGAACAGGCGCAGTTCGCACCTATATATAAAGGACATTGGGCACTGTCTGCGAGTCCGTGTAGCCGTTTAAATGAGCATAACATTGAACTTTTTGTTGCGTGTTTTCGCCTTTGTCGTGATGAGTAAGGCATTATTTTGAATGGATTACCACGTGGTGTTCTCCTACAACCGCTAAATAAGTTATAGACGAATTTATTTCTCCTGCTGTTTCGGTTTCGGTTTCAACAGCTTAACGATGACAGTGACGCCAACGTGTGGTTATAGGTCACGTGAGGCATAAAAAAACTGCAATATAATAGTTGCGTTTGTATTTGTTTTCCTTCCGGCTCTTGAGGAAGGCTGGTTTCAGCATTCTGTTGAATTAAAACGATGAAGCAGCGCCTATATAGTCGTTTCTAGCCGTAGTTTCGCTGTTGAAACCGAAGCAGCATGACAAAAAATTACGATTATAAATTCTTTCGCAGTCGTAGGTGAAGAAAACAGAGTGATTCATGCCTAGTAGTGTCTACCGCAATATTGTAGAGAAGAAAACATGCCACGAGAATTTGGTGTCTATACTGCTTTGTGCGTCCTCGCGCAATACTAGAGTCGTCCAATGTTAGCGAAAAACCAGCTTCGAGATCTTTTTCTTTTTTTGAAAAGCACAAATTTCGTTTTGCTACATAAAACTCGTTTATTTGAACTCAACCAAGTAGATAGCACGGGTAATCAGTCATTTGCCGCTGCCTGTCCCTTATGAACACTATTACGGAAAGAAAAATACATTCTTCTGGTTCGTATATATTATAATTTTATTTGTCTTGACAAGTTAACTATATCGTTGAAAACAGATTTATGACGGGACAGAAAATTAAGCCCTGTGGAATACCTATTGAGACGTAGCCAGTATCTGTGTTTACGCTGTTGACCATGGGGACGGCTGAAAGTTGGGTGGGCGGATGAGATTAAGACGTTTGCGGGGATACGGTAGGCGCAGCTGTCAAAGGACAGGTTTATTAGGAGCGACGTGGAAGAGGCATTTGCCCTGCAGTGGACGTAGTGAGGATGACTATGGTGATGAATCAAGAGCTTTGCATAAGTCTCAAAAGATTCCAGCAGTTTGTAAGTTATTTTCTATATTATTTATTGGCTTGTTGATTACTAGTAAGAAGGGCTCAGAGGTTTTTTTTTTTGAAAACCAAACTGCCTACGTGTAATTATTCCCGTCCCTAGAAACATACGTATAATCAATTGTATATGCGTGCACAGATGCTTTTGGAAATATTGCTATAACTGAAATCGGTCTGTAGTTTTTTATGTCATTCTGATTGCGTCCTTTATGAATGCAGTGATACGAACTTGAAAAAAACCAGGCACAAAAGACAAGGGGCAAGAGAAGGAGTGTTCACGCAACAACGACTGGCTGTTCCAAAACGAGTGGATAGTTCACCCCACAACACCAGTAGTTGTAGCGTGAACACTCCTTCTCTTGTCCCTTGTCTTTTGTGTCTGTTTTTTTTTTCAAGTTGCTATGAACCAACTGGCCCGCATTTCAACCCTTCTGCAGTGATACGAGCAGGCTTCATTTTTTCTGGGAAGTGACCTGTGTTCAACGTTTGGTTTGTAGCGCGCGTTAATGCCAAAGGTATGGCATCTGCAATCAGTTAAATTGTCTTGAGCGATATGCCATCAGCACCAGGAGTGCAGTTATACCGAAGAGAATTGATTAAATCGATAACTTCGCTTTCAAAGCTGGGGTTTCAAACAATGAATCTGAGTAGTGATTGTTTGAATAGCTTACCGGATCATCAAGGACGTTATCAGTGTTGGTGGGAGCACAGGCGGTTAAAAGAGGGTTTAACTTTTTTTGCTAACGCAGTTCCTTCCCAAATTTCGCCGTCAATTCAGAGCACAGGCGAAATATTCTGCTTGCTGTGACCCAGAATATCGCTCAATGCATTCCATGTCTCCCGAGGATTATAGCTGCCAGAATTTCTGTTCATAATATGCCATTCGCGCCTTCTGTATGTCAGTGCCAAATTTTTTTCTATTTTTTTTTTGAACTGTGGAAAGACATGATGTTTCTTGTTTCAATAAATTGAATTCTGAGAAAAAAAGCCTTTTTTCCTATATTTGTTTGTAGATCTCTTAGGAAATGCACGGTTTTCCAAGCTTTTAAAATTTGTTGCGATTACGTTCCGGAAGAGCTTCACCACCGACTTTCTACAAGACTGACATGAATGTATTGAATAATCTGCTTGGGTCCCCCTCCCGGACAACTTTATTCTGGTTTGTATTAAGTTAAATTAGTTAAATAAGTTAAGCTCTTACCATCAATCTTTAATTTATATAGATTCTACTTTCTTGATGGGCACTGGTTCGTTTGTCATAGCGAGGGAGAAAGCAGAATGCTGGCATATGATCGCTTTTCAGAACGGCTAAACTGCCGGCGAAGGTATTTTCAGGAGAATTGTTAAAAAAAGTCAAGAGGTCAATAAGACTTCTATTCTGATCTCTTACTCTCGCAGGAGGTGTTATTAGGTTTTCAAATCTATGACTGCATAATATTTCGCGCACCTCTTCTCGGGATCTGTCATTCCCTAACATGTGATATTTATGTCGCCTACTATAGTAGCTTTCTAGTTAATCATAGAACTGTAACCAAATAGCTATTCGAAGAGGCTGTAGAATTTTAGTTGTTGAGCGCGATCTTAACCTATATACTAAAGCGATGATACGATATGGCTGTCACAAAATATAGCTATAATTTCTGCATCTTCATGCATACCACATAATTCTGGTATTTGGTAGAAAGCGTTTCTGTTTTAACATAAAGAGAAACCCCTAGCCTTCGATTGTCTTCTCGTCAAGGACAGGTTTCTACAGTTCTAAAATTCATGCGCCTCACTGAGCCGTTCGTCTACAAGACCATCCCGACGGCGTTATAGGTCCCGGCAGACTCGCTTCATCCATAGCGAAAAACTGCCAGGTGGCAGCATGTATGCACTCGACAGCGGCGTCGTCTCCCATTCAAGCGAACGGCAAGTCACGTGGTTAGTCACATGGACCCAGCTGGCGAGGCGGCGGTAGGTGAGCGATGAAGCTGCGGCGAGTCACGTGGCTGGCACACTTCCACTTGAAGGTCAACTGTACCGCGCGTGTGACCTTGGCTCGACGAGGCTAGTAAAACATTCCCTTTAAAACAGCGCTCACGCTCGGCTCGTGCGCCCCGTCTGACAGCAGATGTTAACGAGAAGATACTGGATTTTAAGTACAGTTGAGCCGGGTGGTCCGTCGTGATTGGTGCTCTCTAGGTGACGTGTCATTGTCGTCGGCCGGAAGCACAGCCGATCTAGAAGATGCATCCGATGACGTCAGAACACCTATGAATTATTAGTAAAAGGGCGATAATGCGGTCTTTTTGAATAAAATCTGGATGAGACCAAAAACAGCGTTCACGTTTGGCTCATGCGTCGCGCCAAACTGCAGCCATTGAGAAAAGGATTTAAAAAGAGCAGACACTCCCATAGGGCTCAGCGGCCCAATTGACTGTAGCATGCCAAGCGGCTAGAGGATCGAAACTTCCGGTTTCGAATTCAGGCGTGCGCAGAAAGAATGCTAGCATGCGCTATGACCTGCCGCGCTCTCATGGTGCATTACTTCTGTTCAGTATGGTCCGCTATTGCTACCAATGTACTTTCGGTCCAGGAAAGCGAAAAATTACATTCCGAGCCCTCTTGACCGGCCATCAAAACAGCTGTGTCGCGGCCTTCCAAACCCAGCAAAGACAGCAGGTGCTTTGTGAACTAAACATTTTACTCCATATAAACACAATAACAAACCGATACACTAGCTGTCGCCATTTGGCACATCGCTAAGCTCGTTCCGCGCTTCTTGCGCATTCATTGTTACGGCAGCACGGCTCACCGCAGTGCTTGTCACTCCCACTGGGCATCGTCAGCTGAAAATGCAATTTACGCGTCATTCTAATAAACCTTATACAAAAACTCTACAAACAGGCGAAACGTGCGCAAGCTGAAAATTTACGAGCAAGGAAAACATGCTTTTACGACACTCAAATGCGGAACACTGATGCACCACGTACAATACTGCAAATACCTCGCAGTGATTTACAAGCAGTGGGGCGGGGGATCCATGTCAACGACTGGCTAGGCACTAGCTGAAAAAGGTGTGGATGCCTACTGCGTCATTTTACTCAGGTCAGATCGTGCACAAATTTTTATTGCGTCAGATGTTTCATCCCTGCGTGCAAGAATTTTGCCTACGTTCGTCCAAACAAATTTCCAGCCTACTTCCTTCTTATGGGCAATGGTTGCACCCAGCAGTTGTTTGTTGCCATAAGTCAAGTATTCGCTTACATAGTCGCGCCCCCTGTCAGTGAAACCAAGGTCCTTGTTGGATAGCTCGAGCTTTCTAGCCTTAGAAAGAAATGCTTGGCGCTTATCTCGGCGGACAAAGCGGACCAAAATGTTGGTTTCGCCTTTACTACTTGTAGGAATTCTGTGACGCGTGTCTAAGTCGGCGACAGTAACTTGTTCATCGATGGCCTCGCAAAGTTTCTCAATTACTTCTCTGGGTTCAATATCTGAATTCCCACCTTTGATTTCTAGATTGTTTAGGCGGCCGTATTGTTCAAGTTTTTCGAATTTTGAGCCAGGCGTTTGCTTTCAGCCCGAAGATTTTAATTGCAGCTTACAAGATCAGCAATCTCTTTTCTTAGCGCCTTGATATCAGAGCTCATAACTTTTGTCTCCTCACAAGTGTCGCTGCAGAACCTCAGGCTATCCTTGACAGAACGCAGCTCGACCCTTTTCTCACGTTTGAAATCTTCTAAAGCCTTCATGATTTCTATTTCTTTCGACATGGCAAGAAAAAAGCAGAAAAGCAAAGACGCAAAAGTTCAAATTTGGCAGCAGTGCGCCACAAACTATGCACTGAATAAAAGGTGGTGGAAATTGCTCACCTGCAAAGAGCAGAGGGAATTAGCGACGTGCTTTCCGTTTGCGCACCGCTGCCAAAGTGTTGCAGATCCAGGACTGTCGCTCTTTTTAAAGCTCGGAGAAGACAGCTGTCAGGTGCCGATTGGACGCCGATCGCGGCCCAGTCACCGCAGGCTACAGCTGTGTCCAAGCGAGAGTGATTGCGCAACGTAGCTCGATGGAGCTCAGGCACGGGTAGCTCAGACACGGGTAGCTCTGGCACGAAATGTAGACGTTCGATGCTCCAAAGAGCAGAGGGAATTAGCGACGTGCTTTCCGTTTGCGCACTGCTGCCAAACTGTTGCAGATCCAGGACTGTCGCTCTTTTTAAAGCTCGGAGAAGACAGCTGTCAGGCGCCGATTAGACGCCGATCGCGGCCCAGTCACCGCAGGAAAAAAGCTGCGTACAGGCGGGAGTGATTGCGCAACGTAGCTCGATGGAGTTCAGGCACGGGTAGCTCAGACACGGGTAGCTCTGGCACGAAATGTAGACGTTCGATGCTCCAAAGAGCAGAGGGAATTAGCGACGTGCTTTCCGTTTGCGCACTGCTGACAAACTGTTGCAGATGCAGGACTGTCGCTCTTTTTAAAGCTCGGAGAAGACAGCTGTCAGGCACCGATTAGACGCCGATCGCGGCCCAGTCACCGCAGGAAAAAAGCTGTGTCCAGGCGAGAGTGATTGCGCAACGTAGCTCGATGGAGCTCAGGCACGGGTAGCTCAGACAGGGGTAGCTCTGGCACGAAATGTAGACGTTCGATGCTCCAAAGAGCAGAGAGAATTAGCGACGTGCTTTCCGTTTGCGCACTGCTGCCAAACTGTTGCAGATGCAGGACTGTCGCTCTTTTTAAAGCTCGGAGAAGACAGCTGTCAGGCGCCGATTAGACGCCGATCGCGGCCCAGTCACCGCAGGAAAAAAGCTGTGTCCAGGCGGGAGTGATTGCGCAACGTAGCTCGATGGAGCTCAGGCACGGGTAGCTCAGACCCGGGTAGCTCTGGCACGAAATGTAGACGTTCGATGCTGTAAAGAGCAGAGGGAATTAGCGACGTGATTGCCACGGATCTCTCCGGAGAACACTCGGACTGAAAGAATGGACTAGGCGACGGGTGTACCCACACAAACGCACATTTAATACACCCTACGTGACACACACACTAGAACACAAAACTAACAAAACTAACACAACACACAAAGGCTATAAATACACACGACCCGGGCACACTACTACCAGCGTCTACTACTAGCGTTCTACTATTCGTGGTCGGCGTTCGTGCTCACGGTTGGTTCGGTGTGGCTGCGGCGTTGTATGGATCCAGTAGGCGGCGTCGAGGCGTCGTTCGCCGTGCTTGGGCTGGCGTCGCTGGCGGTGTTCGACGTGCTCGGGCTGGCGTCGCTGGCTGCGTCGTACAAGCTCCAGGTCCAAGCGCCCGTGGAGGTGATGCCGGTGTTGTTGGCGTTGGGGGCACCACCCGGATGGGTGGCAACAGCGCTGGAGACACCCCTGGCCGTAGCAGGTGGTAGCGTCCTCTGTTGACTCCCCGGAACGGGCTCAGGCACGGCAGGAAGTTCCACGATGCGATGTCGTAGAACGCGAGCTCACCGGAGCAGTAGCCGGCGTCGCTCTCTTCCAGCCAAAGTGTCCCTGACCCGCCGGAGCCTCCGCTTCTCTGCTGTTCCCCCCGTGCCTCGCTCTCACTCGCCCTTTTATAGCCTCGGTGTTAGTCCACGTAAGCCTTGTCGTCGTCTTCTTCTCTTCTCCACCAATCATCTCTCTCCACCTCACCGAATGCTTCTCACCAATCATCTCCCCACCTCACCGAATGCTTCTTTATTCTTCGGTTAATTCGCGTCGTCTTCTTCACACCTTTTTCCTTTAAAATTTAATTTAGGCTCCTTAATATATGTGACAAGGGCCCCCTCTCTCAAGAGTTCTTCCATGAAAAACTGCTCACGTCATCCTCATCTTCAAGCCATCCAGCCAACCGACTATCTTCTGTGACGATTCTGGACCCAGCACACAACACACCGCAGAGGTCCACACACACCAAACGCACACCACGAACACGCACACCAAATTGCGTGTTCAGAACACTAACACACCACTGCCGCTGTCTGTACAGAGTCCTTAATAAACATGTTCGTGTCCACAACACACTCCCTTGTATGATCACATAACACCAACAACAGCAACAACAACAAGGTAAATCCCAGAGACACATTAACACAGCAACAACAGATATATCCCAGAGACACCCAGAGCTGACCAGTTAGCTCTATCTCTATACAAGTCTAATTTGTGACATATGACCTCAATTTGGCTTGGCCCATCCCAAAACGTCTCCCCCTTGATTTGGAGTAGAGCTGTAATCCTCTGTCTGCATTCAAATTGGGCTTCTTCAGTACCTCATCCCCTCCTGCGTTTTTCTTCCCACTGAACGTGGACACCTCGGCAGCATCACCTGTCTCCTCGGCCACTACCGAACAAGTTGCCCTGGGGGCGTACCGCCGTACGGGACCTCTGTTCTTCATATTTCTTCAACATATTAACATGGAAAACCCTCTTAGTGCCATCTATCACTACCTCATAATCCATGTCCTTTTTCTTCCGCGTCACAAGGTACGGGCCCTTCCATTGCATCATTAACTTATCATGATCCATGGGTAGCAACACAAGAACCCTGTCGCCCGGATTCAGATTTCTGTTAATGGCTTTCTTTTCATAACATCCCTTGTGGCGTTCACGCGCCTTTTCCAGGCTTTGATGTGCAAGCCTGCATGTTTCCTTCAACCTATCCCGCAACTCAAACACGTACGTGTATGTGGTCTTGAGATCTGATGCAATCTCTTTATTAGCCCACAGCTCCTTGAGTATTGCAAGTGGACCTCTAACGGTTCTCCCATATAACATCTCGAAAGGCGAGAAACCAAGACTCGTTTGTGGTACTTCGCGGTAAGCGAACAAAAGAGCTGGGAGATATCTATCCCAATCAGTAGGTCTCTCCTGGCACATTTTCTTGATCATATTTTTGAGGGTGCCGTTGAACCGCTCTACAAGCCCATTACACATGGGATGGTAAGGCGTCGTCAGTAACTGCCTCACTGACAAAAGGCGGTTAACCTCCTTCATTAGTTCCGATGTGAAGTTCGAGCCCCGGTCACTCAAAATTTCCCTCGGGAACCCATAACGCGAAAACATTTCCACAAGACCCTCCGCCACTTGGATACTGTCAATAGTTCTCAGTGGAATAGCGTCAGGATAACGAGTGGCCACGTCAACTAGAGTAAGCACATATCTATTGCCTTTGGCGGATACTGGAGAGATTGGCCCCACAATGTCAATTGCAACTCGCTGAAACGGTAGGTCGATGGCTGGCATCTTGCCCAGAGGTACGGGACCAACTCTTCCCTTCGGAACTGTGCGCTGGCACACATCACATGAGCGAACAAAGCGCTTAACGTCACTCTGAACACCCGGCCAAAAGAACTCCTCGGTGATCCTAGACACCGTTTTTTGAACACCCTGGTGTCCGGCCATAATGGCGTCATGTCCTAAGCGTAGCACGGTCTCTCGCATATCTCTCGGTAACACCAGCTGTTGGACCCGCCTTCCTGAACTAAATATGCATTCCCTGTGCAGAAGACCATTTACCAATTGATACTCGAATGACGTCCGACTCTTCTTTCTTTTCACTCTTTCCCCGACTCTTTCGAAGCAGGCCTTCAAGCTCGGGTCTTCCTTTTGCCTAATTGCAATTTCGCCCGGTGTTACGCTCAGGCACATCGTAACAGGAGTAGAGAGCGGACGCTGCGTTGCTCGGGCTGTCGCTTGAGCTCTTGTCTCCACTGCCGACGAAAAACTGACTGCACCCGTCTGAGCTGTCGCAGGCCTTTCCTCCTTTGGATGTTCTTCAACGTCGAGCATCCTCCACTCGGGATCGGGGTCTTCGACACCTTCTTGCACCCGTAATGTTTCCCAAGATGAGATCGTAGATGGGTTGGTCTACGCATTTTGCCACTACCTGCCCAGTATAATATGGCGTGGACACTAGGATCCTGGCTTCAGGAAGGTACCTTACTGTGCTATCTACAAGAGTGACGGCCGACGCTTCCCCTGTAAGATCCTCGTCCTTCACAGGCTTCTACGAACCAAGACTGTGTTAGCTCCGCTGTCTCTAAGCACCAATATAGGACGGTCTCCTATTTGCCCAACCACCACTGGCATTGCTGCTTTCGACTTGGGTGTTCCACTCACTGCCTCATTTTCCAGCGGCGTTTGCTCTCCTTTCAGCTGTGGAACTTCGGATGGCGTGACAAGTTCTACCCTTGAGTCGACAACGCATGCAGCTCGGTCCTGCGTTCTGTATCGGCACTCATCCAGAGTATGACCCCTCCTCTTACAACCTTGACACACAACCTGTGTTTTCTGGGCAGCGCTACTAGTCCGACAGTCAGCTGCACGGTGTCCCACCTTGCCGCAGAGAAAACACCTTACTGGCGCCTTAGATGCACTGCCATATGCTCTTGGTTTTGCCGCATCTGTCTCTAGGGTCTTTTGGGTTTCCTCCTTTGCCTTACTCAAATTTCTTAGCCCTTGAGCCTCGAGGAATTGGTCTGCAGTGTCGGCGAACTCTTCCAACGAACACAACTTTCTTTCCTTCAGGAATAGCGCCAGCTTTGAGCTGCAACACGCTAAAAATTGCTCTGTGACCAGCTTCTCACGCACCCCTTCAAAACTCTTTTCTGTGTTTGACATATCAAGCCACCTATCAAAATAGTTGGTCAGCCTGCAGGAAAACTGCTTCGCGGTTTCCGAATCCTCAGGTTTCGCGGTGCGAAATCTCTCACGAAAACCCTCTGCCGTAAGCCTGAATCTTTGGAGGAGTGCCTTTTTGACTTTCTCGTAGTCCATGGAATCAGCAGCAGGCATCCTTCCAAACACATTCAGCGCCTCTCCGACTAAACACATGCTCAATGCCGTGGCCCATTCACTGCGCTCCCAGCCTTGCCCCAAAGCTATCCGCTCGAATCGTTGCAGATATGCATCCAAATCATCTCTCTTGTCATCAAAAGGAGCCATCAGCTTCCTTGGGCAAACTCTGGCTGGTCTAGGAGATTCTGTACCCGCTAAGGAACGCTGATCATTGTTCCGTGATCTCCTCATATCCTCCCGCAACATGCGCCTGTTTCCACAAAATAAACTCCTTCTCCCGTTCTATCCTTCTTTTCGCCTGTTCTTCTGCCTCGCGAGCTCTTCTAGCTTCTCGCCCTTCTGCCTCGCGAGCTCTTCTAGCTTCTCGCTCTTCTGCCTCGAGAGCGTCTGCGCGTGCTTGCGCTTTTTCCTCTCTCTGCCTATCTGCCTCCTCTCTCTGCCTCTTTGCCTCCTCTTTCTTCCTCTTTCCCTCCTCGTCATAGAGACGCATCGCCTCTTCCTTGCTTAACCCTAGCTTGAGTGCCAGTTCTAACGTTTTTGCCAAATCCATACTTTCTACCGTCGAGAGATCGGAAAAATCCGAGACAAAGCAAAAAAGAAAAAAGGAAATGAATCCTGGCACAGGCTCGCCACTTATCTTTGTCACGGATCTCTCCGGAGAACACTCCGACTGAAAGAATGGACTAGGCGACGGGTGTACCCACACAAACGCACATTTAATACACCCTACGCGACACACACACTAAAACACAAAACTAACAAAACACACAAAGGCTATAAATACACACGACCCGGGCACACTACTACCAGCGTCTACTACTAGCGTTCTACTATTCGTGGTCGGCGTTCATGCTTACGGTTGGTACGGTGTGGCTGCGGCGTTTATGGATCCAGTAAGCGGCGTCGAGGCGGCGTTCGCCGTGCTTGGGCTGGCGTCGCTGGCGGTGTTCGACGTGCTCGGGCTGGCGTCGCTGGCTGCGTCGTACAAGCTCCAGGTCCAAGCGCCCGTGGAGATGATGCCGGTGTTGTTGGCGTTGGGGGCACCACCCGGATGGGTTGCAACAGCGCTGGAGACACCCCTGGCCGTAGCAGGTGGGAGCATCCTCTGTTGACTCCCCGGAACGGGCTCTGGCACGGCAGGAAGTCCACGATGCGATGTCGTAGAACGCGAGCTCACCGGAGCAGTAGCCGGCGTCGCTCTTTTCCAGCCGATGTGTTCTTGACCCGCCGGAGCCTCCGCTTCTCAGCTGTTCGCCCCCGTGCCTCGCTCTCACTCGCCCTTTTATAGCCTCGGTGTTAGTCCACGTAAGCCTTGTCGTCGTCTTCTTCTCTTCTCCACCAATCATCTCTCCACGTCATCGTATGCTTCTCCACCAATCATCTCTCTCCACCTCAACGAATGCTTCTTCTTCCTCTTCTTTATTCTTCGGATAATTCGCGTCTTCTTCTTCACACCCTTTTCCTTTAAAATTTAATTTAGGCTCCTTAATATATGTGACAGTGCTTTCCGTTTGCGCACCGCTGCCAAACTTAGACGAAGCACAGAGACAAATGCACAGTATGCGACAGTAGCTTAGTGTACAAGACCCCTTTGTCATGAGGAGCGTCATATGTTGGGAAATAAGGTTGGTGTGTCAACATATATCTAAAGGAACATGTCGGCAACGCAGACAGGACATGGCAGCACGATAGCAAGGCACTTGTCGGAATATGAGTGCATTCCACAATTTCGAGAATGTAAAATTCTGAGGAAATATAATCGATAGCTCATGCGCAAGTTATACAAGACGTACATCATATATAAGAATTGTTCAACCTGAGTGCGCACATTGTCAGCAACGTTAAGGAAAAACGAAATTGACTGTATGGATAAATAATCACAACAGATGTGACAAAACGAAGAGTCCACGACTTTCCTCCTCTGCATTTTGAATGATGTTTGCTGCATTTATTTTGAGCAAAGCAATAAACTCCTCAGTTGTTAATCAGCGTTGTATCTGTGTCATGCATGTGTAATGTTACCAAGCGTGCTGTTTTGCGAAGACTAAAATACTGTCACACATTCTTAAGAAATGAAGTCTAGATCAAGAAAACGGCCAAAAGTGCTTCCAAGCTATGGGGTCACTCGGCGTCCAGACGGCCGGGAAGGCGAGCTTCCGTGCAAGCTACACGCAGGCGTTATTCAAGTACGCAACACGTTTCCCCCACCCGTGGCGCAGAGTCGCAGCCACGGCAGGTCCGGACGAAATAGGCAACGGCAGGTAACGCTAGGAAATAGTTTATTATCCTAACGCGAGGTAAAGCACACTGCGGAAGAATGTTCTATCCATAAAATAGATGTTCAGCAGCTCACCAGGTCGTTGACGTCTTCTAGCGTTGGTGTTCGGGGGCCGGCGGGCAGCGGAAGGGGTCCGTGGGGCACTTCGGTAAGGTCCGGCAGCGAGAGTCCCTTCCCGCCGCGCGTTCCCCCTTTTATCCCATCGGTCATTGCCTCCCTAGCAGCAAATCGTTGCCGTCAAGCTTAGGCATGCCACCCTCTCCGCAGAAGGCAGTGCGCTGCAGTGACGTCACGTCAGTGCTGCCCGTGTAAGTCACGGTCGCCGCTTGCGCGAAGGACGAGGAGGGGATACCAGTGTATCCCACATCCTCCCCTCCTTAAGAAGCCTCCCGAACGCAGAAACAGGGACAACATTACTTGATCTTCTCCGCCATCCAGGGATCGAGGTTCGATGTTCTTCGGCTTCCGCAGGTGCATCAGTTGACGGCCGCGCCACGCCCCCGCCGATCAGCTGCTTCGCTCCGTAGGCTTGGCCTCCCGCACGATGACGGTCGGCATCTTGCTCCCGTCTGCGCCGTTCCGGTGAATTCGGTCGACCGCCTGCTTGGCACCGGCTGCGATGGCTTGAAGGTCAGGTCCATGGCTGTGCCCCTGAAGTACTGGGTCAGGTGGCTTCAGGGACCAGGGCTGCGGCGCTTCTATGGTTGAAGCCGGGGTTGGGCTGCCCTGGCATACCTGGTCAGCAGACGAGGACCCAGGGTTGCGGTGGTAATGGGGTCCCGCAGGCGGTGGCGCACAGTCGGCGGTTGGACAGCTCCGACGCGATGTGGCAGGTAGCCGAGGTGGCCAGGGTGGCGACTGCAGGTCGCGGGCGGGGCGTAGCATCGAGTCTTGGGCGCGGCGCGTTGCCGAAGCTGGATGGTGGCTGGTAGTTGGTAGTGGAACGGTGTCGTTCTGATGTGCCCTGCTTCATTTCCATCTGCGCTGAAAAAGGTCAACACAGATGCAGCCAACTCCCGTAGCGCGTGCTGCGTGGCTGTTCGACCCTCACGATAGTCATGAGGGTTAACGCAAGTCAGCCTTGCGTGACACTGATCGGTATGAGCGGCCCGTACGTTCAAGCATCTGACGAGACTGCCTGCCGGCTCGCACCCTCGCTCTAGGCTGCGCAGGCAGATTCGTTTCTGCTTGGGGTGCAAGTTTTAGCGGGACGCGGGGTTCGCCGGCTGATCGCAGCGCTCGTTATCCGACTGCAGCGCAGGTCGGGCGGTGTCCTTTACCCACTCATCTCGCTGCACGTAGCGTTTCAGGTCGTATACGTGCACCGGTCCGCCTGTTGGTTTCGACAGCAAGTCCTCGAGCCTGTAAACGAGCGAGGAAAGTTTCTCTCGCACGCGGAATGGCCCGATCCATTTCGGCGCCAGCGAGGCCGCAAACTGTTTGCTAAAGTCGCTGAGAACGTGCTGCCGTCGAAGGACCAGATCGCCCACTTCTTAGTGAACATCCCGGTGCGAGCGGTCGCACTGTACTTTCTGCTGCGCCCTCGCAGTGTCCAGGTTGCGGCTAGCCTTGCGTAAGGCCCCCGTCATCTTAGCGCGCAACGGCGTCACGTACTCAGCTCGCGCTGACGAAGCGACTGGCGTCTTCTTGCTGTCCGATAGAATCTGGTCCATCGGATTTAGGAGCTCTCTACCCAGATTGAGAGAAGACGGTACATACCCAGTCGAGCGGTTAACGGTCGAACGCAAAGCAAGCGCGATCTCCGGCAGGTAAGAGTCCCAATCTTTGTGCCTCTCAGAGTACGCCACAAGCAAGTGCTTAACGTTTCGATTGACTCGTTCCGTGGTGTTCGACTGAGCATGATATGTGGTCGTTTTCTTGTGCTTAATGCCGAGTGCAGCGCACGAATCAACGAACACTTTCGCATTGAAGTATGACGCATTGTCCGTTATCAGCTGCTCTGGGAAACCGAACCTGATGAATACGTCTATCAGCTTCTCCATGATCACTCGTGTCGTGCCGTCAGCTTTCTAAGGGGGAAAAGTTCAACCAACTTGCTGAAGTGATACGTGACCACCAGCAAGAACTTGTTCCTACTCGGTGGCATAGGATAAGGTCACATGACGTCACACGCCGCGATTTTTCAGTGAGTCTGGCTGTTAATCGGGTGCATAAGGCCGGGTGGTCGTCCGCCTCGGGGCTTCCCACTTTGGCACACATGGCACGAGCGGGCTTAGCGTATTACGTCCCTTTTCATTCGAAGCCAGGTAGCAAAGCGACACAACTTATACCCCTGTCACACGGGCACTTTCGATCCTCATTGAGTCAATGCTCATCGAACTCAATGCAGATCGATGGTTGTCACACGGCCACTTTCAAGCGCAATCGAGCTCGATCCTGCTTGTCTCGATGCCGATTCCTCAAGAGTGCTTGAAGTTCCAAGCACAATCGAAAACACTCTCGCTCTCATGAAGCTATAAAAATAAACACAAGTTAACAAAACCAAACCACAATTGTTGTTGTAATTGATTAAAATGTAATGCAGAACATTTTTCAGGTACTATGCCTGCTTATATGCAAACATTTGAGAATAATCTCTACACCACGCTCCAAGCTTCGCCGTCAGTGTAAACAAAGATGGCGTCCTCCTGCTCTCGGCGCGAAACTGTGGAGCGAGCGCGAGACAACCGCTCTCATCGACTCCTGGCAGGACCGCCTAAATAATTTGCGGCGCCAGAAGAGAAACACCGCAGTCTATGCAGAAATCGCGGAGGCGTTGCGGGCCCTCGGGTTGCATCGCACAGCAGCAGAGGTGCGCCACAAAAACCTGGCGCAGATACGCAATGTACCGATTTGGCTACGGATTTGGCTCCCGCTGCCCCCGACTGCACAGTGTTGCCGGACATCGCCATGTTATGGCTGTCGGCGGAACATTTGGCGCTACCTTCCACACATGAGCGAAACTTCTCAATGAGGATTGAAAATGCCCGTGTACCACCGGATGTTTCGAGCGTGCTAGAAAATCTCGATGCAGATCGAGCTCAGTGAGGATCGAAAGTGCCCGTGTGACAGGTATTAGTGTAAGTCTTGGGGCCGCTTGCATGCCCAGCGATGCACGAGTCGTGAAAGTAGCGTAACAGTGCTGCTCTCAATACTCGCAGTATGACCACCTTGAACGCCTTGTTTGTGACGTTCTCAGGGGGGATATACCTCAGCAGGGCGCCGTCGTAATCCAGCAGATATGAATCCATCGCGCTAACAGCACTAGCAGCCGTTTCCGAGCGTTCCGCACCGACAGCAAAACCAGCTGTTTCCTTGTGCGCGGCGGCCCTGCCGCCCGGCTCCCGGAGCCCGTCGAGCAACTTTCGACAAAACGGATCCTTCTGCTTAGCTTCGAGCAGCTAATTTCTGCTGAACACGATCCCTACGGAACTCGCGTAGTCCACGTGGTTCACGCTCTCCCCCTGGATCAACGCTTGGTCCGCGTTCCTTACGTGGGCTACAGCTCGGGTCTGTCCCTCACTCTCTCCGGCTGTCGGGCGGTCGGCCGCGTGACCTTCCTCGCACTGGACAGGCGCTCGCAAGAGTGCGTCAGCCACAGCGTTGTTTTTCCCTTTGCGGTAGCGCACGGTGAAGTCGTAACGCTGCAGCAACAGGCACCAACGCGCTAGGCAGCCGCTCGGCTCGCTGAGTCGTCTCAGCCAGGTGAGCGCCATGTGATCCGTCTCGATCACAAAGGCCACCCCATCGACGTAGTAGTCGAACTTACGCAGATCAAAAATTATCGCGAGACATTCCTTCTCTGACACCGAGTAGTTTCTCTCTGCCGGCACAAACGAACGGCTCGCGAAAGCTGCCGGACGGAAAACGCCTTCATGCTCCTGAAGCAACACTGCTCCTAAGCCCAGGTCGCTTGCGTCGGTTTGAATCGCAAACTCCCTGTTTAGGTCGGGTAGCTGCAACCCAGCCGTGTCAGCGAGCACTCTGGTGAGGTTGCGCAGTGCATCCTCTTGCTCGTGACCCCAACTCCAGCGCTCGCCTTTCTTCAAAAGCTTTGTCAAAGGCGCCTGCAGCGCTGCGCAATCTGGGATGAACTGGCGATAAAAGTTCGCCATTCCCAGGAAGCATCTGAGAACGGCTATATCTGTGGGCGACGGAAACTTAAGCAGTGCCTCAAGCTTATCATCGCACAGCAGAATGCGGCCTCTGTCGATCGTGAACCCCAACAGTGTCATTCGGGACGCGGCGATCTCTGCCTTCTTCGGGTCCAAAGTGATTCCCGCGGACCTCAGCCTCTCTAGAACGTCCCTCAAGTGGCGCAGGTGTTCCTGGAACGTTTTCGAGTGTACCACGATGTTGTCTAGGTATGCGAGCGCATGTTGCCACTTCGCATCTCCCAGAACACGGTTCATTAGGCGCTGATATGTAGCGGGTGCTCCTACCAAGCGACAAGACATTTTCTTGACTTGGAAAAGGCCTCTGTGACAAGTGAAAGCAGTTTTCTCCTTGTCCCGATCATTCATTTCCACCTGAAAGAATCCGCGGCTAGCATCGAGCGTTGTGAAGTACTTCGCCCCACCTAGGTTGGACACTAGGGAAGAAATGGTTGGTAGAGGGTACGCGTCTTTTCTCGTAACCTCATTCAGTTTGCGGTAGTCCACGCAAAGTCGACATGTATCGTCTTTCTTTGGCACAAAGACTACAGGGAAGGCCCAAGGGCTGTTAGACCTCTCAACAACGCCAGTGTCGATAAGTTCGTCTAAGGCGCTGTCCAGTGCTTTTTCTCTTGGCCAAGCTAATCGGTCTAGGATTGCACTGACTAGGGTAGTGAGGCCCGGGCGGTCAGTGAATGTCGCGTTGTACTCGTAGAGGAGCGATGACAAACGTGCCTTCTCCCTCTCCGTCACGCTGTTCACTTCCGACAACAAGGGGTGCGCTGACCTTCCCTGCGTGGCACAGCAGCTTTCTACCGCTTTCTCCCTCAGCGGCGATGGTCCGCTCGCCTCCTGGATCTCGGGCTGGCGGGGTGGATTTGTCACGGTCTCCCCCCGCTCGCGCCGCGTTCGCAGTCTGAATGGTCTGTGACGCCGCGGGCGCTTTCGCGAAAGGCTTCAAGGCGCCTGACGTGCGCTCCCTGTAGCCTCCGCTGCTGATGTCTATCACAATACCTGTCTTCGCTAGGAAGTCTCGTCCAAGAATTACAGGAACGGATAAACAGGGAAGATGAACGAGGCGTTGTCGCCGCACGCGTCTTTCCCAGCGAACCACTATCCTAGCTGCACCGCTTGATTGCGCTGTGCCGCTCGCGAGGCGAAAAGTGGTATCGCACTCTCTCAGCCGGATTTTGTTCTCGCGGAGATGGTTTAACACCTCGTCACCGAACAATGAAGCGCTTGCTCCTGTATCTAGTAACGCGGTGAATTTCTTTCGAGCTATCGTTAGCTCAATGAACGGCGTTGACAGCTGAACAGAACTTCCTACGCGACATGCCAAAGGCGCTAGCAAACCAGGGTTTTCTGTGTACGCCGCGCGGGACCGAAGGTCGATCACCGGCGGCTTTGGCCGTTTCCCGACCGTGTTTGGTCACGGGCGGGAGGGCGGCCACACTCCCAGGCGAAGTGCCCCGGCTGGTCGCACCGGTAACAACGGTTGCCTGGGCCCCGACGGGCAAGGTGCTGGTCGCCACGTTCCGGTCGGTCATCTCGAACTCGCGGCGCGGCTGGTGGGGGCCGCTCGTGCGGCCGCGTGTCGGCCTCGCGATCTCGCCTCGGGTCGTTCCGCTCTGCGGCATCGTGTGCTGTTCGCGACGCGTAGCTGAACGGGTCCAAAGCGCGGTCGGACAACTCCCAACCCATTGGGACACGCTCGTCAGCAAACCGTGCTGACGCTTCAGCTCGGCAAGGACTGCGCACTGAGCTGCCATTACACGCGCAGCGCGGCTCAAGTGACAGCAATGCGGGTGGGGGCGGCCCATAAAATCGCGCAGAGAGGATGTCTCCCTGAATGCGCTTCGCCTCAGCAGCCAGCTCATCCAAATCTCTGAACCTGACTCCTCTGAGGTAGGCCGTGAAAGTCGGGTGCGCTTGTCTCGTGACAAGCTCAACTTTCTCGGTGTTCGTGGAGCGAGGGTCAGTGAGGCGATAAAGTTCGTCCATCGCTCAGACGTACTCTAACAGAGACTCGTCGGGGTGCTGGGTTCGGAGCTCCAGCTCTCTCCTCAAGCGCCACTCATAGTTTCCGGGAAGGAATTCGTCGCGGAAGCTTGCACAGAACTCCTCCATTGTCCTCGCTCGGTGTCCGGCTAGTCAGTACCAGCGGGCCGCTTGCTCCGTCAAAGAAACAGACACAACACGCGCGAGCATTTTGGCGTCTGCGATTCCTGTCACTTACTGATAATGCAGCAGATGGTCGAGGTACTCGTTTGCTCCCTACTGTCGTGGTACCCCGTGTAGGTAGGCAAGTCTATCCTAACACGTGATGACTGGGCCGGGGCTTGCAAATTGTTGTGCAAAATACCCGCTAGACTCTGCATAACCTGCATTGCGTTCTGCAAGAGCACCTCGGATGATTGGGGATTAACGCCCCCAGAGTTGGGCGCAGCCGCTGATGGCGTCGAATGATGAGGCCTAGGTGCCTCAGTGTTCGGGCCGCGGAGCGGCGAGGTGCCCGATGTGGAGCCCCCCATGCGAGGCCTAAGTCGTACCAACGCGTCAGGGGCTGTCCCTCGGCTATTCCGCGTGGAACGCCCAAGATTCACGAATTCAAATCCTTCCAACGGCGCATCAAGTAGGAGCCCTGGATATGTGCCGCTGGCTCTGACAGCATAAACAAAGACTGCAAGTCACTCCTGTCGGCTGCCATTCTTTGTTAGGGCGACGGTAGTCGTTCGCTCCAACAAAGGTTACTGCTCGATTGCGTAGTTCGCCCCACGTTCGGGCGGCAAGATATGGGGTCACTCTTCGTCCAGCCGGCCGGGAAGGCGTGCTTCCGAGCAAGCTACACACAGGCGTTATTCAAGTACGCAACACGTTTCCGCAATCCGTGGCGCAGAGTCACAGCCATGGCAGGTCCGGACGAAATAGGCAACGGCAGGTCACGCTAGGAAATAGTTTATTATCCTAACGCGAGGTAAAGCACACTGCGGAAGAATGTTCTATCCGTAAAATAGATGTTCAGCAGCTGACCAGGTAGTTGACATCGTCTGGCGTTGGTGTTCGGGGGCCGGCGGGCAGCGGAAGGGGTCCATGGGGCACTTCGGTAAGGTCCGGCAGCGAGAGTCCCTTCCCGCCGCGCGTTCCCCCCTTTTATCCCCTCGGTCATTGCCTCCCTAGCAGCAAATCGCTGCCGTCAAGCTTAGGCATGCCACCCTCTCCGCAGAAGGCAGCGCGCTGCCGTGACGTCACGTCAATGCTGGGGCGGAAACGAACAGAGTCGCGGGGTGCGTTCTCTCCACATTCTTGGTGGGCAGCGCGCCCGTGTAAGTCACGGTCGCCGCTGGCGCGGGGGACGAGGAGGGGATGTCAGTGTATCCCACGAAGCAGATGTTTCATTTGTACACCCACTCTTGAGGAAATACATACACATAAGACAGTTTTAGCTGTGCGTACGCAACGGCTTAGCGTACGCAAGGAGTTTGCGGGGACGGTAGTGCGCATGCGCCGAACGCAAGCGCAAGCCCTGCGTCTTGCGTGCGTACGCTAGCCAGCGGACTTTGCGTTGCGGCGCTTGCGTGGCTTTCGTACGCTAACTTTGACAAGATGGCGGCGCCCTGCTCGCCCGCTTCGGAATAAATACACGTCGCCGCTGGATCCTTCGACGCAATAGCTCGCCCAAATGGTAGCGGTTCGCTTTTATTTCGCCTAATCTTGCCCACACGTAGCGGTATAAGCGATAACTAGCCCCTGTTTTTCAGATAATTTGGCGATTTTCAAGCTCCTAGGCCTAACTATATGCAGTGTGTTTTCCTCGTAGCAACGACACCTGGCGAAGCAGTTTTCTGGCTTTTAGTCGGTTCTTACATTTTCTTCGGTTTGCATAGTTTTTCTTCTTGGAACAAAAAAAGGCTCCCAATGCACTCACACTAGTTATCAGTAATCACGGATTTATTTCTTCAACCGAGCGTTGATGTGGTGTGACGCCTTGTCACTAGATGGCGCCACGTGCGCCTGAGGGACGCTACGGCACGGCCAGCTAAAACTATACTTCGGAGCGGACAGCGTAACGTACGCAGTGCCGTAGCGCTTTGCGTACGCAAGCACTTGCGTACGCACAGCTAAAACTGTCTATAAACGTGTACCGTCTTTGACAAAAGTAACCGATCAGCCGTGACAGCCGGCGGCGGCGCTGCGACCGCTGGCGCTGGCCCTCGGGCTCCGGTCTGCGCCCTCGCCCTCCTTCTTTGTATGATAAAAAGTAAGTGGGTAGCATGCGCGGCGTGCCAGTTCGCGCCTTTCGAGCGCTGTGGATCTGGAGGAGTGCGCTGTGCAAGCTTAGCTCGCTCAACGCTCCTTCCGGATTGGTGCGTGAAGCCACGCTCTTTGCTAGAAAAGCTCGTTCATGATTTTCTTTTCTGAACCCTTCGAGTGTCGGCAAACTAAGAAGGGTAACACATCTCGAAAACTAAATGCACTATACCAAGGCTCCGTTTTTTTCTGTCGTGAATGTTTTTGCCGCTGGATGAGAGAAAAAAGAGGCTCGCTTTCCAATTGTTTCCAATGCACCTATAGCTACATTTTGTACTTCTCCCATCCTGGTTGCGCAACAAATTGTGAAATGCTTTCTTTCTGCGGTGGTAGTTACCTTCTTGCATTGGCTGCCGGTAATATCTTCGTTTCAGAAGCGAACTACAAGAAACGCTGTCACTCACATTTCGAACAGACTAGACTCATGGTCACAACTGCGTGGCGCTGTTTACGAGAACATCATGTCCCGAACCTGACAAATGTATGCACTGAAAACAATTAATTCCGGCGGACGCCTTTAGGACTCTGCAAACTACTTTTGTGTTGATAGCTTTTGACCAGACACCGGCTTAGTAGTTCAGCGCCCACTGGGAGAGTGGTGTCATCAGGGACATTTCAAAGACACCCCGGATACAACATTCAAGTGCGGCACAAGATCGATATGGGAGCCACCGCGTTCCTCCCTCCCAAAGTTTCTGGTCGCGATATGGCGAGTATTGTGCAGGATGTTGAAAGGAAATAGAGAACCAATATTTTTGTCGGCACCCTTCGTGATACAGAAAATTCCTTTTTGGATTATACGTAAAATTAAGCATTCAGTATTATGCAACGTTTGGGAGACCGATGTGATATTTAATCGATTTTAAACATTTCACTCTATACACAGAAATTGACCAACAGAACATTGCGGCATTATTTCCTTACTAATATGTAGAAATTACATACAACGTGTTTGTGCAACATACCGTCAGCAGCCAGGACGTTTTAATCAGAATGAGAAAATGACTTTCAATGGATGCTAGGAATCCTTGAGAAAAGCTGGGGGGGGGGGGGGGGGAATGATGTAATACCAAGCCAACTTTCAACTTTACCCTTTTTTGCGACGCGCCCGTTAAGAGTTGAACAACTTGGCGGTGACGGTAGTAAAGACAAAACCTGGCGGTCATCGAAGAGCCTTATCACCGCCGATCTCAAGTGCCGAAGATGAAATGTAACGCTAGACTTAAGATATCAGGCATGCAGCTGCCGGCTTCTTAGCTGAGTGACAAAGCGATACGACCGTAAGTTAGCGCCGAAGAACCGAGAGCATAAGAAAACAACACAAACAATATCGAATGCGGGAATTTTCTGAACGGCGTTCTATCACTGCAGTTTTTGTCCTGCATGTGAAAGCCATGCCACGCCTTGATTCTAACGCTAGGGTTACGGTTATAGCCCTAGCAGCAGCTGGACGATCACAAATTCAAATTGCCAGGGAAGTTGGGTGTTCACGGTGGGCTGTACTGAGATGCCTGCGCGGATACAGAGACGAAGGCCGCATACGAGACGCACCAAGGCAAAGGCGACCTCCCGCAACTACTCCCGATGAAGACCTAGCCATCATTGCTGCAGTCAGTTGCGAGCCGACGCTGAGCCTCACCGAAGTCAGAAATGAGCTGGCTCTGCGGGTCTCTCTGAGCACTATCCGCAGGAGGCTAAACGAAGCTGGCGTAAGAAGTCGGGTAGCATGCCAGAGGCCTTGGCTTAGCCAGAGGCAAATACAGCAACGGCTGGAGTTTGCCTGCGAGCACATATCTTGGGGCCCAGAGGTATGGCGGCTCGTAGTATTTTCCGATGAGTCGACGCTTGTGAGCCGCTGGGACCAGCAGCAACGCGTCTGGCGACTCGTTGGCACAAGGTGAGACCCAATTTCTTTTGTTCACGAACACCTTGCAGCACCGAGTGCTACATTAAGAAACGGATCGACATGCAGAAACTAAAAACACAAAACCTGATAGTAAATTGCGACCAAAGAAAGTTTGTGAATGTTCCTGGCCTCAGTTTCATTTCCGCTTAATAAGGACCACTTATACATACATCTTCATTTATTCTGGTTCAATGCAAATAAACAAGGCTGCAGTTATTTGAACAGACATTACCGCAAGCATACTTTTTATTCCCCGTCAAATTCCACATGTCCTCTACCTATCCCTCTCGTTCGTTTCACCTTTTGTGAGAAGCATGCCAGGTTCATGTTCCTCACTGTCGATCTCTCCGCTCTTCCTGCTTTAAAGCTTGGAGACTTTACTGTCAGGCAGTGTACTTTTCTCTTTTTTTCAGATATGACCCTGAATACATACATCTGGTGACAGCGAGTGGTCGGTGCTCCGTCAGCGTCTGGGGAGTCATGACAAGTAATGGCCTCGGCCCTCTGCATCACATCGAAGGAAATTTGAACTCTGAAAAATACCTAGACATCATACAGCATGTTCTGCTGCCCTTTATTTTAGACGGGCCTTTTCCTGACGGCATGTTTCTCTTTCAACAGGACCGCAGTCCAATTCACATGGCCAGGTGCGTTCTCGACTTGAACTGAATATTTGTGTTGTGAAGCGCCTTTATGGATCTGTACGCTTTCACCGGACAGAAATTATAATGCGGTAACAAGGGGGAAAAGGAAATAGCGAAGATAAATCACTTGCAAATAGACAATATTTGAACCAAATTGCTTCAATGGATAGAACCTTTCCAGAACAAAAATATTGTGAGGAGGCGCCATTCCGGTGCCCAGAAAAAGGCGTATTTATGATTTATGAGGAAGAATGTTTGTAATGCAATATGAATGTGGTATTGTTAGAAAGGAGCCTGGAGTAACCCAAACGCAAGGTTCTTTCAACCACGCTGATCCTTCAAACTGCATATGCCGCGTGAGAGTTCTTTTTTGGCACCATTTCACCATCATTCCTTTTTCCTTCGTAATGCTTGCCTTCATTGCTATATATCTGCTTTTTGGTAGCATTTCAACAGATTATGCCACACAGCACATGAGCAGGGATAATAAAGGCTCTGAGCACATTTACAGACTCAAGAACCAAGTTTACCTTAACGCCGTAGTAGCGAGCAGAACGCGTTTTATGACCATGGTAGTTCTGAGGCATCCACTAAAAATCACCCTAGTCATGATTATAAACACGAAGGTGAGCGCAGAATTAGACTAATAGCGCTTGTGAAATAAAAAAAGCAAAACGTCGGCTGAGAGCTCTGTTCATTTATACATACATAGATGAAGACAGTAACATCTTTCTTACAAAAAAAAAATATCCGCTGAGCGGCTTTTTCGTTCTTTTGTATTTATTTTATCCAGGAGGGTGATCGACGCGCTTCAGGAACTAGGCGTGCAGCTGGTTTCATGGCCTCCCAAGGGTGCTGACTTCAATTTAATCGAGCAAATATGGGGAATGATGAAGAGGAACCTGGCGAAGCGCACATTTCAGCACCAGTCCAGGCAGAACTCTGGGCAGCGATGAGCGAAGAATGGGAGAGGCTGAGAGGACTGCCAGATCTCGTGCCCCGTTTGTATGCCTCCATACCGAAGCGTATTGAAGACGCAGTCCATGCGAACCGTGCCTTCACACGCAACTAAGCCACGGAAGAAGCGTGGTAGCAGATCAGTCCGCAAAAGGAACGCGGAGATTTTGTGTCGTTGGTTCCAGGTGCTACCGCCATGCTTCCTGCAGTAAGGAAGCCTTTTTGTTTCGTGAAATAAACCTCCATAACAAGTTTTCGACCACCACTGTCACGTGACTTAAGTATTTACTATAAACAAAACCTGTGTGGCCTGAGGAAACCAACAACTCTGCCTGGACGTGACCAAGCCTGGAAAACATTCAGGTATCATCAAGAGCAGAACACACTGCTTCGGTTCCGCTTACGAAAGACGCACACACAAGTCATAACAGTACTGAGATATTGCCTTATTTTCCTCAGGGAATAAAAAAACTCCCTCGACGAAACTACTTTATTTTTCATTCGACATTTTAGTGAGAAAACTCGAAGTACATTTTGTTCTTTTTTTGTACATCATGCTCCCGATATGATAATTGCTCCTTTCTGAAATGCGATAAGGCTTGCATGAATATTTCTACGTAAAGATAGGAGCACCAAAGCGAGGCTGTATTATTTACATGGAAAAAGCTGACACCGGCGCAGCTAGGCAGCTTGGACGAGCGAATCCCAGCACGAAAACACTTCGTCCTCGTCGTGTTTGCCCAATAGCACACCAATACTTGCTCAACATCGTCCACACCTGTGGCTGTGCCAATGTTTGCTTCGTACAGACGGGTTTTAGGACCGGCAGCAGTTTCTCGCTTCAATTAGTGAAATTTCCAGGCAACTACGTGATTAGATATCCAGGAAAGAAGGCACAGGATTGTCCCGCTTATCTCTAACATAAACCTGGTTATGTGGCCGAGCTTCGATCTGTCAAGAAAGGCCGCCATCGTTGTATCGCTCCTCAGATGCCTCCGACTATGCCCGGACGACAGAACACTTTGCTGTGAGCTGACGCCAAATGAATAGCGGGAAATTTTAGTGCAGAGTGCATTGGCCCCCAAAACCTCGGAAAATAGTGCGCGAGAAATGTAAATGCCTCCAAACAAGCAATCCCAATAGAAATTCTATTACGAAGGGTGCCGACAAAAATATTGGTTCTCTATTTCCTTTCAACATCCTGAAGAATACTTGCCATATCACGACCAGAAAGTTTGGGAGGGAGGAACGTGGTGGCTCCCATATCGATTTTGTGCCGCACTTGAAGGTTGTATCCGGGGTGTCTTTAAAAAGTCCCTGATGACACCACTCTCCCAGTGGGCGCTGAACTACTAAGCCGGTGTCTAGTCAAAAGCTATCAACACAAAAGTAGTTTGCAGAGTCCTAAAGCCGTTTGCCGGAATTAATTGTTTTCAGTGCATACATTTGTCAGGTTCGGGACATGATGTTCTCGTAAACAGCGCCACGCAGTTGTGACCATGAGTCTAGTCTGATCGAAATGTGATTGACAGCGCTTCTTGTAGTTCGCTTCTGAAACGAAGATATTACCGGCAGCCAATGCAAGAAGGTAACTACCACCGCAGAAAGAAAGCATTTCACAATTTGTTGCGCAACCAGGATGCGAGAAGTACAAAATGTAGCTATAGGTGCATTGGAAACAATTGGAAAGCGAGCCTCATTTTTTCTCTCATCCAGCCGCAAAAACATTCACGACAGAAAAAACGGAGCCTTGGTATAGTGCATTGAGTTTTCGAGATGCGTTCCTCTTCTTAGTTTGCCGACAC
>JARKHS020015885.1:0-46418 GCA_030143305.2 Amblyomma americanum
CACTACCAAATTATTTGCTGCACTCTACGCTGTTTTGCAACTTTATGCAGAACTTTGGAACTTCCACTTCCACTTCCACTTCCACTTCCACTTCCACTTCCACTTCCACTTCCACTTCCACTTCCACTTCCACTTCCACTTCCACTTCCACTTCCACTTCCACTTCCACTTCCACTTCCACTTCCACTTCCACTTTGCTGCACTCTACGCTGTTTTGCAACTTTATGCAAAACTTTGGACTTCCACTTCCACTTCCACTTCCACTTCACCGGTGGGTACCCGGCGGCACTGGGGATCGAACCCCGCACCTCCCGCATGCGAGGCGGATGCTCAACCACTTGGCCACCGCTGCGGTTATATAATGAAAAGCCATCCTTTCTGTACTACCAAATTATTTGCTGCACTCTACGCTGTTTTGCAACTTTATGCAAAACTTTGGAACTTCCTTCCACTTCCACTTCACCGGTGGGTACCCGGCGGCACTGGGGATCGAACCCCGCACCTCCCGCATGCGAGGCGGATGCTCAACCACTTGGCCACCGCTGCGGTTATATAATGAAAAGCCATCCTTTCTGTACTACCAAATTATTTGCTGCACTCTACGCTGTTTTGCAACTTTATGCAAAACTTTGGAACTTCCACTTCCACTTCACCGGTGGGTACCCGGCGGCACTGGGGATCGAACCCCGCACCTCCCGCATGCGAGGCGGATGCTCAACCACTTGGCCACCGCTGCGGTTATATAATGAAAAGCCATCCTTTCTGTACTACCAAATTATTTGCTGCACTCTACGCTGTTTTGCAACTTTATGCAAAACTTTGGAACTTCCACTTCCACTTCACCGGTGGGTACCCGGCGGCACTGGGGATCGAACCCCGCACCTCCCGCATGCGAGGCGGATGCTCAACCACTTGGCCACCGCTGCGGTTATATAATGAAAAGCCATCCTTTCTGTACTACCAAATTATTTGCTGCACTCTACGCTGTTTTGCAACTTTATGCAAAACTTTGGAACTTCCACTTCCACTTCCACTTCACCGGTGGGTACCCGGCGGCACTGGGGATCGAACCCCGCACCTCCCGCATGCGAGGCGGATGCTCAACCACTTGGCCACCGCTGCGGTTATATAATGAAAAGCCATCCTTTCTGTACTACCAAATTATTTGCTGCACTCTACGCTGTTTTGCAACTTTATGCAAAACTTTGGAACTTCCACTTCCACTTCCACTTCACCGGTGGGTACCCGGCGGCACTGGGGATCGAACCCCGCACCTCCCGCATGCGAGGCGGATGCTCAACCACTTGGCCACCGCTGCGGTTATATAATGAGAAGCCATCCTTTCTGTACTACCAAATTATTTGCTGCACTCTACGCTGTTTTGCAACTTTATGCAAAACTTTGGAACTTCCACTTCCACTTCACCGGTGGGTACCCGGCGGCACTGGGGATCGAACCCCGCACCTCCCGCATGCGAGGCGGATGCTCAACCACTTGGCCACCGCTGCGGTTATATAATGAGAAGCCATCCTTTCTGTACTACCAAATTATTTGCTGCACTCTACGCTGTTTTGCAACTTTATGCAAAACTTTGGAACTTCCCCCACTTCCACTTCACCGGTGGGTACCCGGCGGCACTGGGGATCGAACCCCGCACCTCCCGCATGCGAGGCGGATGCTCAACCACTTGGCCACCGCTGCGGTTATATAATGAGAAGCCATCCTTTCTGTACTACCAAATTATTTGCTGCACTCTACGCTGTTTTGCAAATTTATGCAAAACTTTGGAACTTCCACTTCCACTTCACCGGTGGGTACCCGGCGGCACTGGGGATCGAACCCCGCACCTCCCGCATGCGAGGCGGATGCTCAACCACTTGGCCACCGCTGCGGTTATATAATGAGAAGCCATCCTTTCTGTACTACCAAATTATTTGCTGCACTCTACGCTGTTTTGCAACTTTATGCAAAACTTTGGAACTTCCACTTCCACTTCCACTTCACCGGTGGGTACCCGGCGGCACTGGGGATCGAACCCCGCACCTCCCGCATGCGAGGCGGATGCTCAACCACTTGGCCACCGCTGCGGTTATATAATGAGAAGCCATCCTTTCTGTACTACCAAATTATTTGCTGCACTCTACGCTGTTTTGCAACTTTATGCAAAACTTTGGACACTTCCACTTCCACTTCCACTTCACCGGTGGGTACCCGGCGGCACTGGGGATCGAACCCCGCACCTCCCGCATGCGAGGCGGATGCTCAACCACTTGGCCACCGCTGCGGTTATATAATGAGAAGCCATCCTTTCTGTACTACCAAATTATTTGCTGCACTCTACGCTGTTTTGCAACTTTATGCAAAACTTTGGAACTTCCACTTCCACTTCCACTTCCACTTCACCGGTGGGTACCCGGCGGCACTGGGGATCGAACCCCGCACCTCCCGCATGCGAGGCGGATGCTCAACCACTTGGCCACCGCTGCGGTTATATAATGAGAAGCCATCCTTTCTGTACTACCAAATTATTTGCTGCACTCTACGCTGTTTTGCAACTTTATGCAAAACTTTGGAACTTCCACTTCCACTTCCACTTCCACTTCACCGGTGGGTACCCGGCGGCACTGGGGATCGAACCCCGCACCTCCCGCATGCGAGGCGGATGCTCAACCACTTGGCCACCGCTGCGGTTATATAATGAGAAGCCATCCTTTCTGTACTACCAAATTATTTGCTGCACTCTACGCTGTTTTGCAACTTTATGCAAAACTTTGGAACTTCCACTTCCACTACCACTTCACCGGTGGGTACCCGGCGGCACTGGGGATCGAACCCCGCACCTCCCGCATGCGAGGCGGATGCTCAACCACTTGGCCACCGCTGCGGTTATATAATGAGAAGCCATCCTTTCTGTACTACCAAATTATTTGCTGCACTCTACGCTGTTTTGCAACTTTATGCAAAACTTTGGAACTTCCACTTCCACTTCCACTTCACCGGTGGGTACCCGGCGGCACTGGGGATCGAACCCCGCACCTCCCGCATGCGAGGCGGATGCTCAACCACTTGGCCACCGCTGCGGTTATATAATGAGAAGCCATCCTTTCTGTACTACCAAATTATTTGCTGCACTCTACGCTGTTTTGCAACTTTATGCAAAACTTTGGAACTTCCACTTCCTTACTTCACCGGTGGGTACCCGGCGGCACTGGGGATCGAACCCCGCACCTCCCGCATGCGAGGCGGATGCTCAACCACTTGGCCACCGCTGCGGTTATATAATGAGAAGCCATCCTTTCTGTACTACCAAATTATTTGCTGCACTCTACGCTGTTTTGCAACTTTATGCAAAACTTTGGAACTTCCACTTCCACTTCCACTTCCACTTCACCGGTGGGTACCCGGCGGCACTGGGGATCGAACCCCGCACCTCCCGCATGCGAGGCGGATGCTCAACCACTTGGCCACCGCTGCGGTTATATAATGAGAAGCCATCCTTTCTGTACTACCAAATTATTTGCTGCACTCTACGCTGTTTTGCAACTTTATGCAAAACTTTGGAACTTACACTTCCACTTCCACTTCACCGGTGGGTACCCGGCGGCACTGGGGATCGAACCCCGCACCTCCCGCATGCGAGGCGGATGCTCAACCACTTGGCCACCGCTGCGGTTATATAATGAGAAGCCATCCTTTCTGTACTACCAAATTATTTGCTGCACTCTACGCTGTTTTGCAACTTTATGCAAAACTTTGGAACTTCCACTTCCACTTCCACTTCACCGGTGGGTACCCGGTGGCACTGGGGATCGAACCCCGCACCTCCCGCATGCGAGGCGGATGCTCAACCACTTGGCCACCGCTGCGGTTATATAATGAGAAGCCATCCTTTCTCTACTACCAAATTATTTGCTGCACTCTACGCTGTTTTGCAACTTTATGCAAAACTTTGGAACTTCCACTTTTCCACTTCACCGGTGGGTACCCGGCGGCACTGGGGATCGAACCCCGCACCTCCCGCATGCGAGGCGGATGCTCAACCACTTGGCCACCGCTGCGGTTATATAATGAGAAGCCATCCTTTCTGTACTACCAAATTATTTGCTGCACTCTACGCTGTTTTGCAACTTTATGCAAAACTTTGGAACTTCCACTTCCACTTCCACTTCCACTTCACCGGTGGGTACCCGGCGGCACTGGGGATCGAACCCCGCACCTCCCGCATGCGAGGCGGATGCTCAACCACTTGGCCACCGCTGCGGTTATATAATGAGAAGCCATCCTTTCTGTACTACCAAATTATTTGCTGCACTCTACGCTGTTTTGCAACTTTATGCAAAACTTTGGAACTTCCACTTCCACTTCACCGGTGGGTACCCGGCGGCACTGGGGATCGCAGCAGTGTTCGGAAGAGCGTTTGCCTAAATGCTCCTGCATACTGTTACAGATAACCCTGGATCCTAGGACGACACCACTATAAGCCGAGAAGCGCACGTTTTCTGAGGCTGCATTTCGACTCCGGTTATCAACTAAGAGTTATCAAGGACGGACGTCACCGGCTGGCATCACCTGGCGTGGCGCTTGCATCGACGCATCTGCTATAAAGCTACGGCATCGCATCCAGGACGGCACTTTGGCAGCAGCAGTGTTCGGAAGAGCGTTTGCCTAAATGCTCCTGCATACTGTTACAGATAACCCTGGATCCTAGGACGACACCACTATAAGCCGAGAAGCGCACGTTTTCTGAGGCTGCATTTCGACTCCGGTTATCAACTAAGAGTTATCAAGGACGGACGTCACCGGCTGGCATCACCTGGCGTGGCGCTTGCATCGACGCATCTGCTATAAAGCTACGGCATCGCATCCAGGACGGCACTTTGGCAGCAGCAGTGTTCGGAAGAGCGTTTGCCTAAATGCTCCTGCATACTGTTTCAGGTTAGTGGCTTTTTTTTGAGGGGGGTGTTATTGTGTTGCTGCCACTGCTGCTGCCAAAGGAGCGAACCTTGTTTCTGTCAGTATGGAGTGTGTTGGGTGTGAACAAGAAATTTTGGAAACCAAAGAGAGTATATCTTGCATGACATGTAAGCTTTCATACCATGTAGGAAGCTGCGCAGGAGTATCGGAGGCAACAATAAAATCTAAGAAATCAACCTACCAGAAATGGAAATGCCCGAAATGTAGGCTACAAACCCCACATGTTAACCAGGATGAGAAAGAAAAAGCGCCGTTGACTGTAGAAGATATGTTGGTCGTACTTCAGGAAATTAATCGAAAACTTGATGTTCTGTTGCCATTGAAAGAAACTGTCGATGGGATTGAGCAATCGGTGCAGTTTATGTCCGAACAGATGACAGACCTGATGACGCGCACCGAACAAAATGAGCGAGATATTAAAGCAATCCAGACTAGGCTCGCAAAAACAGAAATGAACAAAGAACAGCTTGAATCGCTCAGTGTCCAACTTGATGACCTCGAGTGGCGCAACCGGAAACTGAACTTAGAAATTCATGGCATACCACAAACGGAAGGCGAAAATCTTTTGTCAAAACTTAATGCTCTAGCTAATGAAAGTGAATTGCCCCAGCAATCAGAACATGACATCACGGCAATTCATCGATTGCCGGCAAAGCGTGACAAAGTGCCTGGCATCATCTGCCGTTTCACGAGACAGAGCATGAGGGACAAATGGTGGGCTAACAGGCGGGAGTTGACCACTGCGGGTGCCAATGTTCACATGTTGGAAAACCTGACCAGGCGAAATCGAGAACTGCTGAGGGAAGTGAAAGAATGGGCGAAAACAAATCAGTACAAGTATGTCTGGCACAGCAACGGTAAGATTCTGATAAGAAAGACTGATGGCGCGTCAGCAATGCTAGTGCAGCACTCTTGCGACCTTGGCAAGCTGCAATAAGAAGGGAGAATTGATTTCTAATTTTTATTTGTTTCCTGCCAAAAATGCAGACTGTAACAGAAAAAAATTATCTACTCCCAGAGAACTTCAAAGATTACCTTGGCCCGGTTTTCCAGACGTCATTCAAATGTCTTCATATCAATGCTCGATCTGTCAGACGTAAAGAAGCATATTTCGACACTTTCTTTCAACAACTAAATGTTCCCATTGACGCTATCATGATCAGCGAAACTTGGTCTACAAGTGATTATGATGTCTTTCGAATTCCTGGTTATGAGACATTTTTTCTGAATCGTTACGCTGGTATTGGTGGTGGCGTATCCATATCATTTAAAAGAAGTGGCGGCCTGAAATATTAGAGCGATTCACAGTTTCTGTGAAAGAATATGAAATCTTGACAATGTGTTTGAACAACACTATTTTTGCAGTGTGCTATCGTCCACCAAAGGGTTGCGTAGCCATATTCTTGAATTTTCTTGAAAGCCTGATTACATTTGCAACCAGTCAGCATTTAAACATTGTCCTTGGTGGTGACCTAAACATTAATATGTTATCGGTTGATGCATCCCAAATGAGTTTAGATTTATTGCTTAGAACACATGGACTTCTGAATGCAATCAAAATGCCAACGCGTGTTACGATCACGTCTTCATCGCTGATCGATTTGTTTATCACTAACCATGACCCTAGTATGATCACATCTGGAGTAATAATTTCTGACATCAGCGATCACTTGCCAATATTTATGTGTGTTAAAAACATGTCTAAAAAGAAACGTAGTTCAACATATTCTTATCAACTTATATCTGAAAAAACTGTCCACATTTAGAAACTCGGTAGAAAAGAACAACTGGAGGCCTGTCCTTTTAGAAAATGACGCCAATAATGCTTACGAGGCATTCTTAGGCATTCTGAAGCCGATTTACAAGGCCTGTTTCCCAATATTAACAAAAAAACAAAGGCGTCACAGTCGCAAACCATGGATCACACCGGAGTTGGTGGCAAAGATAAACACAAAGAACATCCTATACCATAAGTTTATTAAATCGAGAGCTGAATGTGATCTGACAGCGTTTAAAAAATATCGAAACCGCTTGAATACTGTGCTCAAGAAAGCCAGAAACGCCTATTACACAAATCAATTCACGTCAACTTGTGGTCGTGTCGACATTATGTGGAAGCGGCTAAACGCAATTTTGCGGAGAAATAGCAAATCAGGTGAATTAAATATGCTAAATATTGATGGTGTAAGTATAACTGGAAAAGAATTAGCAGATACGTTTAATACGCACTTTGTTTGCGCTTCTAGAAATCAAGTCCCGCATAACAATCTCAGTGATGTTGTTCATATAGGCGACACTGTATTTCTCAAACCGGTTGAAGAAGCAGATGTAACGGCAGCCTTCCACGAACTAAACAATAGCACATCCATTGATATTGATGGCCTCCAGATAAAGCCTATACGGTATATTTTTGACCTTATTTTACCATACATCACGCATATCTTAAACCTTTGTGTCAGTACCGCTGTATTTCCTCGTAAAATGCAGATTGCACGTGTAACAGTTATCTTTAAAAAGGGTGATAAAAACCAGCTCGGGAATTACAGGCCAATATCTATCTTACCCGTGTTTTCTAAGCTACTAGAAAAAGTAATACTTAGAAACTTTTTGCAGTTTGAAGAAAAACACAAAATTATAACAGCAGCTCAGTATGGCTTCCGTAAGCACCGCTCTACTGAACTTGCACTATTAGATCAACGAGAATATATATTGAACGAACTCGAACATAATAGGATAGTCATTGGTATTTTTCTTGATTTTTCGAAGGCATTCGACTTATTAAACCATACAATACTTCTTCGTAAACTTGAGCGTTGTGGCTTCCGCGGCCATGCACTATCGCTTTTGCAGTCATACCTCATGGATCGCAAACAGGCAGTGGCAATAAATGGTCTCCTCTCAGATATGCAATCTGTAGGCTGTGGCGTTCCACAAGGTAGCATTTTGGGTCCATTTCTGTTTAATCTTTACATCAATGACATTGTACATGCAACTCCATTCGTTAAATTTATCATCTATGCTGATGACACCAGTATTTTTCTTGCCGGAGATAATGCAGCTGAACTCACAGATACTGCAAACAATGCACTGAAGCAAATAGAAAACTGGAGTAGCAGAAATGCGTTGCGGATTAACACAGCAAAGACTAAAGTCGTTGTTTTCAGAGGTAGAAACAAGAAGGTCTGTCTCACTAAGAACATATTCCTGCAGTCCGTACCCTTAGAAGTTGTGCCTTCATTTAAAACATTAGGTATATTATTTAATGAAAGAATGTCATGGGATGATCATGTTAGCTTTGTAACAAATAAATGTTCACGTATTATTGGTCTTCTTTACAAGAACCGTGAGATACTGCCGCGAAATGTAATGCTAATGCTATTTAATTCATTGATACAATCTCATTTCAGCTATTGCCATTTAACCTGGGGTGCAACAACAGCAGGCAATCTTCAGAAACTACACTTGTTACAGAAAAAATTTCTAAGAATTGTTGAAAATGTTTCGCATACCTACCATACGGCCCCACTTTTCTTAAAGTATAACTTACTACCAATTACTAAGCTTTATGACTATCGTCTGAGCAAGTGTGTGAAAAACGAGGTGTTGAAGAACATATCTTTTCTATCAAAATTAGCTGGCTTAGAAAAACGAGATGCAATGTACAGCACTAGAAATATAGCACAATGGAACGTAAAAACATACAGAACGTTCTATGGTAATCAAACATTAGAAAATAAACTACCACGACTTCTTAACAAACTCGCACAAAACGATATTGATCTCCAAAACACAACACGCCAAAAACTGTTCGAGTATTTTTTTTTTACACTACACCTAACCTTTTTTTCTGTGATTTGTCTACCTAATTCTTCTTTCTTTCACCATCATTGTAAGTTTTCTTTCCAGCCAGGACAATGCTGTTGATTTTATGCTGACTACTGTAACCGGATAAACAGCTCTGCTATATGTATTTTTTTGTTATCTGTATTTCCTGTATTTTCTTTAATGTATTGTATTGTATTTTCTTTATTTCTTTACTGTATTGCTGTCAAAGTGGGGGCCCGTGGCCTTGTCAAGCTGTCAAACGGCAGCTTTTACTACGGGTCCCCGCCATCATCTGTACCATGGTGGCAAATAAATTTGAATTTGAATTTGAACCCCGCACCTCCCGCATGCGAGGCGGATGCTCAACCACTTGGCCACCGCTGCGGTTATATAATGAGAAGCCATCCTTTCTGTACTACCAAATTATTTGCTGCACTCTACGCTGTTTTGCAACTTTATGCAAAACTTTGGAACTTCCACTTCCAATTCCACTTCCACTTCCACTTCACCGGTGGGTACCCGGCGGCACTGGGGATCGAACCCCGCACCTCCCGCATGCGAGGCGGATGCTCAACCACTTGGCCACCGCTGCGGTTATATAATGAGAAGCCATCCTTTCTGTACTACTAAATTATTTGCTGCACTCTACGCTGTTTTGCAACTTTATGCAAAACTTCGGAACTTCCACTTCCACTTCCACTTCACCGGTGGGTACCCGGCGGCACTGGGGATCGAACCCCGCACCTCCCGCATGCGAGGCGGATGCTCAACCACTTGGCCACCGCTGCGGTTATATAATGAGAAGCCATCCTTTCTGTACTACCAAATTATTTGCTGCACTCTACGCTGTTTTGCAACTTTATGCAAAACTTTGGAACTTCCACTTCCACTTCACCGGTGGGTACCCGGCGGCACTGGGGATCGAACCCCGCACCTCCCGCATGCGAGGCGGATGCTCAACCACTTGGCCACCGCTGCGGTTATATAATGAGAAGCCATCCTTTCTGTACTACCAAATTATTTGCTGCACTCTACGCTGTTTTGCAACTTTATGCAAAACTTTGGAACTTCCACTTCCACTTCCACTTCACCGGTGGGTACCCGGCGGCACTGGGGATCGAACCCCGCACCTCCCGCATGCGAGGCGGATGCTCAACCACTTGGCCACCGCTGCGGTTATATAATGAGAAGCCATCCTTTCTGTACTACCAAATTATTTGCTGCACTCTACGCTGTTTTGCAACTTTATGCAAAACTTTGAAACTTCCACTTCCACTTCCACTTCCACTTCACCGGTGGGTACCCGGCGGCACTGGGGATCGAACCCCGCACCTCCCGCATGCGAGGCGGATGCTCAACCACTTGGCCACCGCTGCGGTTATATAATGAGAAGCCATCCTTTCTGTACTACCAAATTATTTGCTGCACTCTACGCTGTTTTGCAACTTTATGCAAAACTTTGGAACTTCCACTTCCACTTCCACTTCACCGGTGGGTACCCGGTGGCACTGAGGATCGAACCCCGCACCTCCCGCATGCGAGGCGGATGCTCAACCACTTGGCCACCGCTGCGGTTATATAATGAGAAGCCATCCTTTCTGTACTACCAAATTATTTGCTGCACTCTACGCTGTTTTGCAACTTTATGCAAAACTTTGGAACTTCCACTTCCACTTCCACTTCACCGGTGGGTACCCGGCGGCACTGGGGATCGAACCCCGCACCTCCCGCATGCGAGGCGGATGCTCAACCACTTGGCCACCGCTGCGGTTATATAATGAGAAGCCATCCTTTCTGTACTACCAAATTATTTGCTGCACTCTACGCTGTTTTGCAACTTTATGCAAAACTTTGGAACTTCCACTTCCACTTCACCGGTGGGTACCCGGCGGCACTGGGGATCGAACCCCGCACCTCCCGCATGCGAGGCGGATGCTCAACCACTTGGCCACCGCTGCGGTTATATAATGAGAAGCCATCCTTTCTGTACTACCAAATTATTTGCTGCACTCTACGCTGTTTTGCAACTTTATGCAAAACTTTGGAACTTCCACTTCCACTTCCACTTCACCGGTGGGTACCCGGCGGCACTGGGGATCGAGCCCCGCACCTCCCGCATGCGAGGCGGATGCTCAACCACTTGGCCACCGCTGCGGTTATATAATGAGAAGCCATCCTTTCTGTACTACCAAATTATTTGCTGCACTCTACGCTGTTTTGCAACTTTATGCAAAACTTTGGAACTTCCACTTCCACTTCCACTTCACCGGTGGGTACCCGGCGGCACTGGGGATCGAACCCCGCACCTCCCGCATGCGAGGCGGATGCTCAACCACTTGGCCACCGCTGCG
Organism: Amblyomma americanum; assembly: GCA_030143305.2. NCBI lineage: Eukaryota > Metazoa > Arthropoda > Arachnida > Ixodida > Ixodidae > Amblyomma > Amblyomma americanum. The sequence continues at coordinate 11,151 of JARKHS020015885.1, forward strand.
GTTATATAATGAGAAGCCATCCTTTCTGTACTACCAAATTATTTGCTGCACTCTACGCTGTTTTGCAACTTTATGCAAAACTTTGGACTTCCACTTCCACTTCCACTTCCACTTCCCTTCCACTTCACCGGTGGGTACCCGGCGGCACTGGGGATCGAACCCCGCACCTCCCGCATGCGAGGCGGATGCTCAACCACTTGGCCACCGCTGCGGTTATATAATGAGAAGCCATCCTTTCTGTACTACCAAATTATTTGCTGCACTCTACGCTGTTTTGCAACTTTATGCAAAACTTTGGAACTTCCACTTCCACTTCCACTTCACCGGTGGGTACCCGGCGGCACTGGGGATCGAACCCCGCACCTCCCGCATGCGAGGCGGATGCTCAACCACTTGGCCACCGCTGCGGTTATATAATGAGAAGCCATCCTTTCTGTACTACCAAATTATTTGCTGCACTCTACGCTGTTTTGCAACTTTATGCAAAACTTTGGAACTTCCACTTCCACTTCCACTTCACCGGTGGGTACCCGGCGGCACTGGGGATCGAACCCCGCACCTCCCGCATGCGAGGCGGATGCTCAACCACTTGGCCACCGCTGCGGTTATATAATGAGAAGCCATCCTTTCTGTACTACCAAATTATTTGCTGCACTCTACGCTGTTTTGCAACTTTATGCAAAACTTTGGAACTTCCACTTCCACTTCCACTTCACCGGTGGGTACCCGGCGGCACTGGGGATCGAACCCCGCACCTCCCGCATGCGAGGCGGATGCTCAACCACTTGGCCACCGCTGCGGTTATATAATGAGAAGCCATCCTTTCTGTACTACCAAATTATTTGCTGCACTCTACGCTGTTTTGCAACTTTATGCAAAACTTTGGACCCACTTCCACTTCCACTTCCACTTCACCGGTGGGTACCCGGCGGCACTGGGGATCGAACCCCGCACCTCCCGCATGCGAGGCGGATGCTCAACCACTTGGCCACCGCTGCGGTTATATAATGAGAAGCCATCCTTTCTTTACTACCAAATTATTTGCTGCACTCTACGCTGTTTTGCAACTTTATGCAAAACTTTGGAACTTCCACTTCCACTTCACCGGTGGGTACCCGGCGGCACTGGGGATCGAACCCCGCACCTCCCGCATGCGAGGCGGATGCTCAACCATTTGGCCACCGCTGCGGTTATATAATGAGAAGCCATCCTTTCTGTACTACCAAATTATTTGCTGCACTCTACGCTGTTTTGCAACTTTATGCAAAACTTTGGAACTTCCACTTCCACTTCACCGGTGGGTACCCGGCGGCACTGGGGATCGAACCCCGCACCTCCCGCATGCGAGGCGGATGCTCAACCACTTGGCCACCGCTGCGGTTATATAATGAGAAGCCATCCTTTCTGTACTACCAAATTATTTGCTGCACTCTACGCTGTTTTGCAACTTTATGCAAAACTTTGGAACTTCCACTTCCCCACTTCACCGGTGGGTACCCGGCGGCACTGGGGATCGAACCCCGCACCTCCCGCATGCGAGGCGGATGCTCAACCACTTGGCCACCGCTGCGGTTATATAATGAGAAGCCATCCTTTCTGTACTACCAAATTATTTGCTGCACTCTACGCTGTTTTGCAACTTTATGCAAAACTTTGGAACTTCCACTTCCACTTCCACTTCACCGGTGGGTACCCGGCGGCACTGGGGATCGAACCCCGCACCTCCCGCATGCGAGGCGGATGCTCAACCACTTGGCCACCGCTGCGGTTATATAATGAGAAGCCATCCTTTCTGTACTACCAAATTATTTGCTGCACTCTACGCTGTTTTGCAACTTTATGCAAAACTTTGGAACTTCCACTTCCACTTCCACTTCACCGGTGGGTACCCGGCGGCACTGGGGATCGAACCCCGCACCTCCCGCATGCGAGGCGGATGCTCAACCACTTGGCCACCGCTGCGGTTATATAATGAGAAGCCATCCTTTCTGTACTACCAAATTATTTGCTGCACTCTACGCTGTTTTGCAACTTTATGCAAAACTTTGGAACTTCCACTTCCACTTCACCGGTGGGTACCCGGCGGCACTGGGGATCGAACCCCGCCCCGCACCTCCCGCATGCGAGGCGGATGCTCAACCACTTGGCCACCGCTGCGGTTATATAATGAGAAGCCATCCTTTCTGTACTACCAAATTATTTGCTGCACTCTACGCTGTTTTGCAACTTTATGCAAAACTTTGGAACTTCCACTTCCACTTCCACTTCACCGGTGGGTACCCGGCGGCACTGGGGATCGAACCCCGCACCTCCCGCATGCGAGGCGGATGCTCAACCACTTGGCCACCGCTGCGGTTATATAATGAGAAGCCATCCTTTCTGTACTACCAAATTATTTGCTGCACTCTACGCTGTTTTGCAACTTTATGCAAAACTTTGGAACTTCCACTTCCACTTCCACTTCCACTTCACCGGTGGGTACCCGGCGGCACTGGGGATCGAACCCCGCACCTCCCGCATGCGAGGCGGATGCTCAACCACTTGGCCACCGCTGCGGTTATATAATGAGAAGCCATCCTTTCTGTACTACCAAATTATTTGCTGCACTCTACGCTGTTTTGCAACTTTATGCAAAACTTTGGAACTTCCACTTCCACTTCCACTTCCACTTCACCGGTGGGTACCCGGCGGCACTGGGGATCGAACCCCGCTCCTCCCGCATGCGAGGCGGATGCTCAACCACTTGGCCACCGCTGCGGTTATATAATGAGAAGCCATCCTTTCTGTACTACCAAATTATTTGCTGCACTCTACGCTGTTTTGCAACTTTATGCAGAACTTTGGAACTTCCACTTCCACTTCCACTTCCACTTCCACTTCACCGGTGGGTACCCGGCGGCACTGGGGATCGAGCCCCGCACCTCCCGCATGCGAGGCGGATGCTCAACCACTTGGCCACCGCTGCGGTTATATAATGAGAAGCCATCCTTTCTGTACTACCAAATTATTTGCTGCACTCTACGCTGTTTTGCAACTTTATGCAGAACTTTGGAACTTCCACTTCCACTTCCACTTCCACTTCCACTTCACCGGTGGGTACCCGGCGGCACTGGGGATCGAGCCCCGCACCTCCCGCATGCGAGGCGGATGCTCAACCACTTGGCCACCGCTGCGGTTATATAATGAGAAGCCATCCTTTCTGTACTACCAAATTATTTGCTGCACTCTACGCTGTTTTGCAACTTTATGCAAAACTTTGGAACTTCCACTTCCACTTCACCGGTGGGTACCCGGCGGCACTGGGGATCGAACCCCGCACCTCCCGCATGCGAGGCGGATGCTCAACCACTTGGCCACCGCTGCGGTTATATAATGAGAAGCCATCCTTTCTGTACTACCAAATTATTTGCTGCACTCTACGCTGTTTTGCAACTTTATGCAAAACTTTGGAACTTCCACTTCCACTTCACCGGTGGGTACCCGGCGGCACTGGGGATCGAACCCCGCACCTCCCGCATGCGAGGCGGATGCTCAACCACTTGGCCACCGCTGCGGTTATATAATGAGAAGCCATCCTTTCTGTACTACCAAATTATTTGCTGCACTCTACGCTGTTTTGCAACTTTATGCAAAACTTTGGAACTTCCACTTCCACTTCCACTTCACCGGTGGGTACCCGGCGGCACTGGGGATCGAACCCCGCACCTCCCGCATGCGAGGCGGATGCTCAACCACTTGGCCACCGCTGCGGTTATATAATGAGAAGCCATCCTTTCTGTACTACCAAATTATTTGCTGCACTCTACGCTGTTTTGCAACTTTATGCAAAACTTTGGAACTTCCACTTCCACTTCACCGGTGGGTACCCGGCGGCACTGGGGATCGAACCCCGCACCTCCCGCATGCGAGGCGGATGCTCAACCACTTGGCCACCGCTGCGGTTATATAATGAGAAGCCATCCTTTCTGTACTACCAAATTATTTGCTGCACTCTACGCTGTTTTGCAACTTTATGCAAAACTTTGGACCCACTTCCACTTCCACTTCCACTTCACCGGTGGGTACCCGGCGGCACTGGGGATCGAACCCCGCACCTCCCGCATGCGAGGCGGATGCTCAACCACTTGGCCACCGCTGCGGTTATATAATGAGAAGCCATCCTTTCTGTACTACCAAATTATTTGCTGCACTCTACGCTGTTTTGCAACTTTATGCAAAACTTTGGAACTTCCACTTCCACTTCCACTTCCACTTTACCGGTGGGTACCCGGCGGCACTGGGGATCGAACCCCGCACCTCCCGCATGCGAGGCGGATGCTCAACCACTTGGCCACCGCTGCGGTTATATAATGAGAAGCCATCCTTTCTGTACTACCAAATTATTTGCTGCACTCTACGCTGTTTTGCAACTTTATGCAAAACTTTGGAACTTCCACTTCCACTTCCACTTCACCGGTGGGTACCCGGCGGCACTGGGGATCGAGCCCCGCACCTCCCGCATGCGAGGCGGATGCTCAACCACTTGGCCACCGCTGCGGTTATATAATGAGAAGCCATCCTTTCTGTACTACCAAATTATTTGCTGCACTCTACGCTGTTTTGCAACTTTATGCAAAACTTTGGAACTTCCACTTCCACTTCCACTTCCACTTCCACTTCACCGGTGGGTACCCGGCGGCACTGGGGATCGAGCCCCGCACCTCCCGCATGCGAGGCGGATGCTCAACCACTTGGCCACCGCTGCGGTTATATAATGAGAAGCCATCCTTTCTGTACTACCAAATTATTTGCTGCACTCTACGCTGTTTTGCAACTTTATGCAAAACTTTGGAACTTCCACTTCCACTTCCACTTCCACTTCACCGGTGGGTACCCGGCGGCACTGGGGATCGAGCCCCGCACCTCCCGCATGCGAGGCGGATGCTCAACCACTTGGCCACCGCTGCGGTTATATAATGAGAAGCCATCCTTTCTGTACTACCAAATTATTTGCTGCACTCTACGCTGTTTTGCAACTTTATGCAAAACTTTGGAACTTCCACTTCCACTTCCACTTCACCGGTGGGTACCCGGCGGCACTGGGGATCGAACCCCGCACCTCCCGCATGCGAGGCGGATGCTCAACCACTTGGCCACCGCTGCGGTTATATAATGAGAAGCCATCCTTTCTGTACTACCAAATTATTTGCTGCACTCTACGCTGTTTTGCAACTTTATGCAAAACTTTGGAACTTCCACTTCCACTTCCACTTCACCGGTGGGTACCCGGCGGCACTGGGGATCGAGCCCCGCACCTCCCGCATGCGAGGCGGATGCTCAACCACTTGGCCACCGCTGCGGTTATATAATGAGAAGCCATCCTTTCTGTACTACCAAATTATTTGCTGCACTCTACGCTGTTTTGCAACTTTATGCAAAACTTTGGAACTTCCACTTCCACTTCCACTTCACCGGTGGGTACCCGGCGGCACTGGGGATCGAGCCCCGCACCTCCCGCATGCGAGGCGGATGCTCAACCACTTGGCCACCGCTGCGGTTATATAATGAGAAGCCATCCTTTCTGTACTACCAAATTATTTGCTGCACTCTACGCTGTTTTGCAACTTTATGCAAAACTTTGGAACTTCCACTTCCACTTCCACTTCCACTTCCACTTCCACTTCACCGGTGGGTACCCGGCGGCACTGGGGATCGAACCCCGCACCTCCCGCATGCGAGGCGGATGCTCAACCACTTGGCCACCGCTGCGGTTATATAATGAGAAGCCATCCTTTCTGTACTACCAAATTATTTGCTGCACTCTACGCTGTTTTGCAACTTTATGCAGAACTTTGGAACTTCCACTTCCACTTCCTTCCACTTCCACTTCCACTTCACCGGTGGGTACCCGGCGGCACTGGGGATCGAGCCCCGCACCTCCCGCATGCGAGGCGGATGCTCAACCACTTGGCCACCGCTGCGGTTATATAATGAGAAGCCATCCTTTCTGTACTACCAAATTATTTGCTGCACTCTACGCTGTTTTGCAACTTTATGCAGAACTTTGGACTTCCACTTCCACTTCCACTTCCACTTCCACTTCACCGGTGGGTACCCGGCGGCACTGGGGATCGAGCCCCGCACCTCCCGCATGCGAGGCGGATGCTCAACCACTTGGCCACCGCTGCGGTTATATAATGAGAAGCCATCCTTTCTGTACTACCAAATTATTTGCTGCACTCTACGCTGTTTTGCAACTTTATGCAGAACTTTGGAACTTCCACTTCCACTTCCACTTCCACTTCCACTTCACCGGTGGGTACCCGGCGGCACTGGGGATCGAGCCCCGCACCTCCCGCATGCGAGGCGGATGCTCAACCACTTGGCCACCGCTGCGGTTATATAATGAGAAGCCATCCTTTCTGTACTACCAAATTATTTGCTGCACTCTACGCTGTTTTGCAACTTTATGCAGAACTTTGGAACTTCCACTTCCACTTCCACTTCCACTTCACCGGTGGGTACCCGGCGGCACTGGGGATCGAGCCCCGCACCTCCCGCATGCGAGGCGGATGCTCAACCACTTGGCCACCGCTGCGGTTATATAATGAGAAGCCATCCTTTCTGTACTACCAAATTATTTGCTGCACTCTACGCTGTTTTGCAACTTTATGCAGAACTTTGGAACTTCCACCTCCACTTCCACTTCCACTTCCACTTCACCGGTGGGTACCCGGCGGCACTGGGGATCGAGCCCCGCACCTCCCGCATGCGAGGCGGATGCTCAACCACTTGGCCACCGCTGCGGTTATATAATGAGAAGCCATCCTTTCTGTACTACCAAATTATTTGCTGCACTCTACGCTGTTTTGCAACTTTATGCAGAACTTTGGAACTTCCACTTCCACTTCCACTTCCACTTCCACTTCCACTTCCACTTCACCGGTGGGTACCCGGCGGCACTGGGGATCGAGCCCCGCACCTCCCGCATGCGAGGCGGATGCTCAACCACTTGGCCACCGCTGCGGTTATATAATGAGAAGCCATCCTTTCTGTACTACCAAATTATTTGCTGCACTCTACGCTGTTCTGCAACTTTATGCAGAACTTTGGAACTTCCACTTCCACTTCCACTTCACCGGTGGGTACCCGGCGGCACTGGGGATCGAACCCCGCACCTCCCGCATGCGAGGCGGATGCTCAACCACTTGGCCACCGCTGCGGTTATATAATGAGAAGCCATCCTTTCTGTACTACCAAATTATTTGCTGCACTCTACGCTGTTTTGCAACTTTATGCAGAACTTTGGAACTTCCACTTCCACTTCCACTTCCACTTCCACTTCCACTTCACCGGTGGGTACCCGGCGGCACTGGGGATCGAGCCCCGCACCTCCCGCATGCGAGGCGGATGCTCAACCACTTGGCCACCGCTGCGGTTATATAATGAGAAGCCATCCTTTCTGTACTACCAAATTATTTGCTGCACTCTACGCTGTTTTGCAACTTTATGCAGAACTTTGGAACTTCCACTTCCACTTCCACTTCCACTTCCACTTCCACTTCACCGGTGGGTACCCGGCGGCACTGGGGATCGAGCCCCGCACCTCCCGCATGCGAGGCGGATGCTCAACCACTTGGCCACCGCTGCGGTTATATAATGAGAAGCCATCCTTTCTGTACTACCAAATTATTTGCTGCACTCTACGCTGTTTTGCAACTTTATGCAGAACTTTGGAACTTCCACTTCCACTTCCACTTCCACTTCCACTTCACCGGTGGGTACCCGGCGGCACTGGGGATCGAGCCCCGCACCTCCCGCATGCGAGGCGGATGCTCAACCACTTGGCCACCGCTGCGGTTATATAATGAGAAGCCATCCTTTCTGTACTACCAAATTATTTGCTGCACTCTACGCTGTTTTGCAACTTTATGCAAAACTTTGGAACTTCCACTTCCACTTCCACTTCCACTTCACCGGTGGGTACCCGGCGGCACTGGGGATCGAGCCCCGCACCTCCCGCATGCGAGGCGGATGCTCAACCACTTGGCCACCGCTGCGGTTATATAATGAGAAGCCATCCTTTCTGTACTACCAAATTATTTGCTGCACTCTACGCTGTTTTGCAACTTTATGCAGAACTTTGGAACTTCCACTTCCACTTCCACTTCCACTTCACCGGTGGGTACCCGGCGGCACTGGGGATCGAGCCCCGCACCTCCCGCATGCGAGGCGGATGCTCAACCACTTGGCCACCGCTGCGGTTATATAATGAGAAGCCATCCTTTCTGTACTACCAAATTATTTGCTGCACTCTACGCTGTTTTGCAACTTTATGCAGAACTTTGGAACTTCCACTTCCACTTCCACTTCCACTTCCACTTCACCGGTGGGTACCCGGCGGCACTGGGGATCGAGCCCCGCACCTCCCGCATGCGAGGCGGATGCTCAACCACTTGGCCACCGCTGCGGTTATATAATGAGAAGCCATCCTTTCTGTACTACCAAATTATTTGCTGCACTCTACGCTGTTTTGCAACTTTATGCAGAACTTTGGAACTTCCACTTCCACTTCCACTTCCACTTCAGCTTCCACTTCCACTTCCACTTCCACTTCCACTTCACCGGTGGGTACCCGGCGGCACTGGGGATCGAACCCCGCACCTCCCGCATGCGAGGCGGATGCTCAACCACTTGGCCACCGCTGCGGTTATATAATGAGAAGCCATCCTTTCTGTACTACCAAATTATTTGCTGCACTCTACGCTGTTTTGCAACTTTATGCAAAACTTTGGAACTTCCACTTCCACTTCCACTTCACCGGTGGGTACCCGGCGGCACTGGGGATCGAACCCCGCACCTCCCGCATGCGAGGCGGATGCTCAACCACTTGGCCACCGCTGCGGTTATATAATGAGAAGCCATCCTTTCTGTACTACCAAATTATTTGCTGCACTCTACGCTGTTTTGCAACTTTATGCAGAACTTTGGAACTTCCACTTCCACTTCCACTTCCACTTCCACTTCACCGGTGGGTACCCGGCGGCACTGGGGATCGAGCCCCGCACCTCCCGCATGCGAGGCGGATGCTCAACCACTTGGCCACCGCTGCGGTTATATAATGAGAAGCCATCCTTTCTGTACTACCAAATTATTTGCTGCACTCTACGCTGTTTTGCAACTTTATGCAGAACTTTGGAACTTCCACTTCCACTTCCACTTCCACTTCCACTTCACCGGTGGGTACCCGGCGGCACTGGGGATCGAGCCCCGCACCTCCCGCATGCGAGGCGGATGCTCAACCACTTGGCCACCGCTGCGGTTATATAATGAGAAGCCATCCTTTCTGTACTACCAAATTATTTGCTGCACTCTACACTGTTTTGCAACTTTATGCAGAACTTTGGAACTTCCACTTCCACTTCCACTTCACCGGTGGGTACCCGGCGGCACTGGGGATCGAGCCCCGCACCTCCCGCATGCGAGGCGGATGCTCAACCACTTGGCCACCGCTGCGGTTATATAATGAGAAGCCATCCTTTCTGTAATACCAAATTATTTGCTGCACTCAACGCTGTTTTGCAACTTTATGCAGAACTTTGGAACTTCCACTTCCACTTCCACTTCCACTTCCACTTCACCGGTGGGTACCCGGCGGCACTGGGGATCGAGCCCCGCACCTCCCGCATGCGAGGCGGATGCTCAACCACTTGGCCACCGCTGCGGTTATATAATGAGAAGCCATCCTTTCTGTACTACCAAATTATTTGCTGCACTCTACGCTGTTTTGCAACTTTATGCAGAACTTTGGAACTTCCACTTCCACTTCCACTTCACCGGTGGGTACCCGGCGGCACTGGGGATCGAGCCCCGCACCTCCCGCATGCGAGGCGGATGCTCAACCACTTGGCCACCGCTGCGGTTATATAATGAGAAGCCATCCTTTCTGTACTACCAAATTATTTGCTGCACTCTACGCTGTTTTGCAACTTTATGCAGAACTTTGGAACTTCCACTTCCACTTCCACTTCCACTTCACCGGTGGGTACCCGGCGGCACTGGGGATCGAGCCCCGCACCTCCCGCATGCGAGGCGGATGCTCAACCACTTGGCCACCGCTGCGGTTATATAATGAGAAGCCATCCTTTCTGTACTACCAAATTATTTGCTGCACTCTACGCTGTTTTGCAACTTTATGCAGAACTTTGGAACTTCCACTTCCACTTCCACTTCCACTTCCACTTCACCGGTGGGTACCCGGCGGCACTGGGGATCGAACCCCGCACCTCCCGCATGCGAGGCGGATGCTCAACCACTTGGCCACCGCTGCGGTTATATAATGAGAAGCCATCCTTTCTGTACTACCAAATTATTTGCTGCACTCTACGCTGTTTTGCAACTTTATGCAGAACTTTGGAACTTCCACTTCCACTTCCACTTCCACTTCCACTTCACCGGTGGGTACCCGGCGGCACTGGGGATCGAACCCCGCACCTCCCGCATGCGAGGCGGATGCTCAACCACTTGGCCACCGCTGCGGTTATATAATGAAAAGCCATCCTTTCTGTACTACCAAATTATTTGCTGCACTCTACGCTGTTTTGCAACTTTATGCAGAACTTTGGAACTTCCACTTCCACTTCCACTTCACCGGTGGGTACCCGGCGGCACTGGGGATCGAGCCCCGCACCTCCTGCATGCGAGGCGGATGCTCAACCACTTGGCCACCGCTGCGGTTATATAATGAAAAGCCATCCTTTCTGTACTACCAAATTATTTGCTGCACTCTACGCTGTTTTGCAACTTTATGCAAAACTTTGGAACTTCCACTTCCACTTCTACTTCCACTTCCCCTTCCACTTCACCGGTGGGTACCTGGCGGCACTGGGGATCGAACCCCGCACCTCCCGCATGCGAGGCGGATGCTCAACCACTTGGCCACCGCTGCGGTTATATAATGAAAAGCCATCCTTTCTGTACTACCAAATTATTTGCTGCACTCTACGCTGTTTTGCAACTTTATGCAAAACTTTGGAACTTCCACTTCCACTTCCACTTCACCAGTGGGTACCCGGCGGCACTGGGGATCGAACCCCGCACCTCCCGCATGCGAGGCGGATGCTCAACCACTTGGCCACCGCTGCGGTTATATAATGAGAAGCCATCCTTTCTGTACTACCAAATTATTTGCTGCACTCTACGCTGTTTTGCAACTTTATGCAGAACTTTGGAACTTCCACTTCCACTTCCACTTCCACTTCCACTTCCACTTCACCGGTGGGTACCCGGCGGCACTGGGGATCGAGCCCCGCACCTCCCGCATGCGAGGCGGATGCTCAACCACTTGGCCACCGCTGCGGTTATATAATGAGAAGCCATCCTTTCTGTACTACCAAATTATTTGCTGCACTCTACGCTGTTTTGCAACTTTATGCAGAACTTTGGAACTTCCACTTCCACTTCCACTTCCACTTCCACTTCACCGGTGGGTACCCGGCGGCACTGGGGATCGAGCCCCGCACCTCCCGCATGCGAGGCGGATGCTCAACCACTTGGCCACCGCTGCGGTTATATAATGAGAAGCCATCCTTTCTGTACTACCAAATTATTTGCTGCACTCTACACTGTTTTGCAACTTTATGCAGAACTTTGGAACTTCCACTTCCACTTCCACTTCCACTTCCACTTCACCGGTGGGTACCCGGCGGCACTGGGGATCGAGCCCCGCACCTCCCGCATGCGAGGCGGATGCTCAACCACTTGGCCACCGCTGCGGTTATATAATGAGAAGCCATCCTTTCTGTAATACCAAATTATTTGCTGCACTCTACGCTGTTTTGCAACTTTATGCAGAACTTTGGAACTTCCACTTCCACTTCCACTTCCACTTCCACTTCACCGGTGGGTACCCGGCGGCACTGGGGATCGAGCCCCGCACCTCCCGCATGCGAGGCGGATGCTCAACCACTTGGCCACCGCTGCGGTTATATAATGAGAAGCCATCCTTTCTGTACTACCAAATTATTTGCTGCACTCTACGCTGTTTTGCAACTTTATGCAGAACTTTGGAACTTCCACTTCCACTTCCACTTCCACTTCACCGGTGGGTACCCGGCGGCACTGGGGATCGAGCCCCGCACCTCCCGCATGCGAGGCGGATGCTCAACCACTTGGCCACCGCTGCGGTTATATAATGAGAAGCCATCCTTTCTGTACTACCAAATTATTTGCTGCACTCTACGCTGTTTTGCAACTTTATGCAGAACTTTGGAACTTCCACTTCCACTTCCACTTCCACTTCCACTTCACCGGTGGGTACCCGGCGGCACTGGGGATCGAGCCCCGCACCTCCCGCATGCGAGGCGGATGCTCAACCACTTGGCCACCGCTGCGGTTATATAATGAGAAGCCATCCTTTCTGTACTACCAAATTATTTGCTGCACTCTACGCTGTTTTGCAACTTTATGCAGAACTTTGGAGCTTCCACTTCCACTTCCACTTCCACTTCCACTTCACCGGTGGGTACCCGGCGGCACTGGGGATCGAACCCCGCACCTCCCGCATGCGAGGCGGATGCTCAACCACTTGGCCACCGCTGCGGTTATATAATGAGAAGCCATCCTTTCTGTACTACCAAATTATTTGCTGCACTCTACGCTGTTTTGCAACTTTATGCAGAACTTTGGAACTTCCACTTCCACTTCCACTTCCACTTCCACTTCACCGGTGGGTACCCGGCGGCACTGGGGATCGAACCCCGCACCTCCCGCATGCGAGGCGGATGCTCAACCACTTGGCCACCGCTGCGGTTATATAATGAAAAGCCATCCTTTCTGTACTACCAAATTATTTGCTGCACTCTACGCTGTTTTGCAACTTTATGCAGAACTTTGGAACTTCCACTTCCACTTCCACTTCACCGGTGGGTACCCGGCGGCACTGGGGATCGAGCCCCGCACCTCCCGCATGCGAGGCGGATGCTCAACCACTTGGCCACCGCTGCGGTTATATAATGAAAAGCCATCCTTTCTGTACTACCAATTTATTTGCTGCACTCTACGCTGTTTTGCAACTTTATGCAAAACTTTGGAACTTCCACTTCCACTTCTACTTCCACTTCCACTTCCACTTCACCGGTGGGTACCCGGCGGCACTGGGGATCGAACCCCGCACCTCCCGCATGCGAGGCGGATGCTCAACCACTTGGCCACCGCTGCGGTTATATAATGAAAAGCCATCCTTTCTGTACTACCAAATTATTTGCTGCACTCTACGCTGTTTTGCAACTTTATGCAAAACTTTGGAACTTCCACTTCCACTTCCACTTCACCAGTGGGTACCCGGCGGCACTGGGGATCGAACCCCGCACCTCCCGCATGCGAGGCGGATGCTCAACCACTTGGCCACCGCTGCGGTTATATAATGAGAAGCCATCCTTTCTGTACTACCAAATTATTTGCTGCACTCTACGCTGTTTTGCAACTTTATGCAGAACTTTGGAACTTCCACTTCCACTTCCACTTCCACTTCCACTTCCACTTCACCGGTGGGTACCCGGCGGCACTGGGGATCGAGCCCCGCACCTCCCGCATGCGAGGCGGATGCTCAACCACTTGGCCACCGCTGCGGTTATATAATGAGAAGCCATCCTTTCTGTACTACCAAATTATTTGCTGCACTCTACGCTGTTTTGCAACTTTATGCAGAACTTTGGAACTTCCACTTCCACTTCCACTTCCACTTCCACTTCACCGGTGGGTACCCGGCGGCACTGGGGATCGAGCCCCGCACCTCCCGCATGCGAGGCGGATGCTCAACCACTTGGCCACCGCTGCGCTTATATAATGAGAAGCCATCCTTTCTGTACTACCAAATTATTTGCTGCACTCTACACTGTTTTGCAACTTTATGCAGAACTTTGGAACTTCCACTTCCACTTCCACTTCCACTTCCACTTCACCGGTGGGTACCCGGCGGCACTGGGGATCGAGCCCCGCACCTCCCGCATGCGAGGCGGATGCTCAACCACTTGGCCACCGCTGCGGTTATATAATGAGAAGCCATCCTTTCTGTAATACCAAATTATTTGCTGCACTCAACGCTGTTTTGCAACTTTATGCAGAACTTTGGAACTTCCACTTCCACTTCCACTTCACCGGTGGGTACCCGGCGGCACTGGGGATCGAGCCCCGCACCTCCCGCATGCGAGGCGGATGCTCAACCACTTGGCCACCGCTGCGGTTATATAATGAGAAGCCATCCTTTCTGTACTACCAAATTATTTGCTGCACTCTACGCTGTTTTGCAACTTTATGCAGAACTTTGGAACTTCCACTTCCACTTCCACTTCCACTTCACCGGTGGGTACCCGGCGGCACTGGGGATCGAGCCCCGCACCTCCCGCATGCGAGGCGGATGCTCAACCACTTGGCCACCGCTGCGGTTATATAATGAGAAGCCATCCTTTCTGTACTACCAAATTATTTGCTGCACTCTACGCTGTTTTGCAACTTTATGCAGAACTTTGGAACTTCCACTTCCACTTCCACTTCCACTTCCACTTCACCGGTGGGTACCCGGCGGCACTGGGGATCGAGCCCCGCACCTCCCGCATGCGAGGCGGATGCTCAACCACTTGGCCACCGCTGCGGTTATATAATGAGAAGCCATCCTTCCACTTCACCGGTGGGTACCCGGCGGCACTGGGGATCGAACCCCGCACCTCCCGCATGCGAGGCGGATGCTCAACCACTTGGCCACCGCTGCGGTTATATAATGAAAAGCCATCCTTTCTGTACTACCAAATTATTTGCTGCACTCTACGCTGTTTTGCAACTTTATGCAAAACTTTGGAACTTCCACTTCCACTTCCACTTCACCAGTGGGTACCCGGCGGCACTGGGGATCGAACCCCGCACCTCCCGCATGCGAGGCGGATGCTCAACCACTTGGCCACCGCTGCGGTTATATAATGAGAAGCCATCCTTTCTGTACTACCAAATTATTTGCTGCACTCTACGCTGTTTTGCAACTTTATGCAGAACTTTGGAACTTCCACTTCCACTTCCACTTCCACTTCCACTTCACCGGTGGGTACCCGGCGGCACTGGGGATCGAGCCCCGCACCTCCCGCATGCGAGGCGGATGCTCAACCACTTGGCCACCGCTGCGGTTATATAATGAGAAGCCATCCTTTCTGTACTACCAAATTATTTGCTGCACTCTACGCTGTTTTGCAACTTTATGCAGAACTTTGGAACTTCCACTTTCACTTCCACTTCCACTTCCACTTCCACTTCACCGGTGGGTACCCGGCGGCACTGGGGATCGAGCCCCGCACCTCCCGCATGCGAGGCGGATGCTCAACCACTTGGCCACCGCTGCGGTTATATAATGAGAAGCCATCCTTTCTGTACTACCAAATTATTTGCTGCACTCTACGCTGTTTTGCAACTTTATGCAAAACTTTGGAACTTCCACTTCCACTTCCTCTTCCACTTCACCGGTGGGTACCCGGCGGCACTGGGGATCGAACCCCGCACCTCCCGCATGCGAGGCGGATGCTCAACCACTTGGCCACCGCTGCGGTTATATAATGAGAAGCCATCCTTTCTGTACTACCAAATTATTTGCTGCACTCTACGCTGTTTTGCAACTTTATGCAAAACTTTGGAACTTCCACTTCCACTTCACCGGTGGGTACCCGGCGGCACTGGGGATCGAACCCCGCACCTCCCGCATGCGAGGCGGATGCTCAACCACTTGGCCACCGCTGCGGTTATATAATGAGAAGCCATCCTTTCTGTACTACCAAATTATTTGCTGCACTCTACGCTGTTTTGCAACTTTATGCAAAACTTTGGAACTTCCACTTCCACTTCCACTTCACCGGTGGGTACCCGGCGGCACTGGGGATCGAACCCCGCACCTCCCGCATGCGAGGCGGATGCTCAACCACTTGGCCACCGCTGCGGTTATATAATGAGAAGCCATCCTTTCTGTACTACCAAATTATTTGCTGCACTCTACGCTGTTTTGCAACTTTATGCAAAACTTTGGAACTTCCACTTCCACTTCCACTTCACCGGTGGGTACCCGGCGGCACTGGGGATCGAACCCCGCACCTCCCGCATGCGAGGCGGATGCTCAACCACTTGGCCACCGCTGCGGTTATATAATGAGAAGCCATCCTTTCTGTACTACCAAATTATTTGCTGCACTCTACGCTGTTTTGCAACTTTATGCAAAACTTTGGAACTTCCACTTCCACTTCCACTTCACCGGTGGGTACCCGGCGGCACTGGGGATCGAACCCCGCACCTCCCGCATGCGAGGCGGATGCTCAACCACTTGGCCACCGCTGCGGTTATATAATGAGAAGCCATCCTTTCTGTACTACCAAATTATTTGCTGCACTCTACGCTGTTTTGCAACTTTATGCAAAACTTTGGAACTTCCACTTCCACTTCCTCTTCACCGGTGGGTACCCGGCGGCACTGGGGATCGAACCCCGCACCTCCCGCATGCGAGGCGGATGCTCAACCACTTGGCCACCGCTGCGGTTATATAATGAGAAGCCATCCTTTCTGTACTACCAAATTATTTGCTGCACTCTACGCTGTTTTGCAACTTTATGCAAAACTTTGGAACTTCCACTTCCACTTCACCGGTGGGTACCCGGCGGCACTGGGGATCGAACCCCGCACCTCCCGCATGCGAGGCGGATGCTCAACCACTTGGCCACCGCTGCGGTTATATAATGAGAAGCCATCCTTTCTGTACTACCAAATTATTTGCTGCACTCTACGCTGTTTTGCAACTTTATGCAAAACTTTGGAACTTCCACTTCCACTTCCACTTCACCGGTGGGTACCCGGCGGCACTGGGGATCGAACCCCGCACCTCCCGCATGCGAGGCGGATGCTCAACCACTTGGCCACCGCTGCGGTTATATAATGAGAAGCCATCCTTTCTGTACTACCAAATTATTTGCTGCACTCTACGCTGTTTTGCAACTTTATGCAAAACTTTGGAACTTCCACTTCCACTTCCACTTCACCGGTGGGTACCCGGCGGCACTGGGGATCGAACCCCGCACCTCCCGCATGCGAGGCGGATGCTCAACCACTTGGCCACCGCTGCGGTTATATAATGAGAAGCCATCCTTTCTGTACTACCAAATTATTTGCTGCACTCTACGCTGTTTTGCAACTTTATGCAAAACTTTGGAACTTCCACTTCCACTTCCACTTCACCGGTGGGTACCCGGCGGCACTGGGGATCGAACCCCGCACCTCCCGCATGCGAGGCGGATGCTCAACCACTTGGCCACCGCTGCGGTTATATAATGAGAAGCCATCCTTTCTGTACTACCAAATTATTTGCTGCACTCTACGCTGTTTTGCAACTTTATGCAAAACTTTGGAACTTCCACTTCCACTTCACCGGTGGGTACCCGGCGGCACTGGGGATCGAACCCCGCACCTCCCGCATGCGAGGCGGATGCTCAACCACTTGGCCACCGCTGCGGTTATATAATGAGAAGCCATCCTTTCTGTACTACCAAATTATTTGCTGCACTCTACGCTGTTTTGCAACTTTATGCAAAACTTTGGAACTTCCACTTCCACTTCACCGGTGGGTACCCGGCGGCACTGGGGATCGAACCCCGCACCTCCCGCATGCGAGGCGGATGCTCAACCACTTGGCCACCGCTGCGGTTATATAATGAGAAGCCATCCTTTCTGTACTACCAAATTATTTGCTGCACTCTACGCTGTTTTGCAACTTTATGCAAAACTTTGGAACTTCCACTTCCACTTCCACTTCACCGGTGGGTACCCGGCGGCACTGGGGATCGAACCCCGCACCTCCCGCATGCGAGGCGGATGCTCAACCACTTGGCCACCGCTGCGGTTATATAATGAGAAGCCATCCTTTCTGTACTACCAAATTATTTGCTGCACTCTACGCTGTTTTGCAACTTTATGCAAAACTTTGGAACTTCCACTTCCACTTCCACTTCACCGGTGGGTACCCGGCGGCACTGGGGATCGAACCCCGCACCTCCCGCATGCGAGGCGGATGCTCAACCACTTGGCCACCGCTGCGGTTATATAATGAGAAGCCATCCTTTCTGTACTACCAAATTATTTGCTGCACTCTACGCTGTTTTGCAACTTTATGCAAAACTTTGGAACTTCCACTTCCACTTCCACTTCACCGGTGGGTACCCGGCGGCACTGGGGATCGAACCCCGCACCTCCCGCATGCGAGGCGGATGCTCAACCACTTGGCCACCGCTGCGGTTATATAATGAGAAGCCATCCTTTCTGTACTACCAAATTATTTGCTGCACTCTACGCTGTTTTGCAACTTTATGCAAAACTTTGGAACTTCCACTTCCACTTCCACTTCACCGGTGGGTACCCGGCGGCACTGGGGATCGAACCCCGCACCTCCCGCATGCGAGGCGGATGCTCAACCACTTGGCCACCGCTGCGGTTATATAATGAGAAGCCATCCTTTCTGTACTACCAAATTATTTGCTGCACTCTACGCTGTTTTGCAACTTTATGCAAAACTTTGGAACTTCCACTTCCACTTCCACTTCACCGGTGGGTACCCGGCGGCACTGGGGATCGAACCCCGCACCTCCCGCATGCGAGGCGGATGCTCAACCACTTGGCCACCGCTGCGGTTATATAATGAGAAGCCATCCTTTCTGTACTACCAAATTATTTGCTGCACTCTACGCTGTTTTGCAACTTTATGCAAAACTTTGGAACTTCCACTTCCACTTCCACTTCACCGGTGGGTACCCGGCGGCACTGGGGATCGAACCCCGCACCTCCCGCATGCGAGGCGGATGCTCAACCACTTGGCCACCGCTGCGGTTATATAATGAGAAGCCATCCTTTCTGTACTACCAAATTATTTGCTGCACTCTACGCTGTTTTGCAACTTTATGCAAAACTTTGGAACTTCCACTTCCACTTCCACTTCACCGGTGGGTACCCGGCGGCACTGGGGATCGAACCCCGCACCTCCCGCATGCGAGGCGGATGCTCAACCACTTGGCCACCGCTGCGGTTATATAATGAGAAGCCATCCTTTCTGTACTACCAAATTATTTGCTGCACTCTACGCTGTTTTGCAACTTTATGCAAAACTTTGGAACTTCCACTTCCACTTCCACTTCACCGGTGGGTACCCGGCGGCACTGGGGATCGAACCCCGCACCTCCCGCATGCGAGGCGGATGCTCAACCACTTGGCCACCGCTGCGGTTATATAATGAGAAGCCATCCTTTCTGTACTACCAAATTATTTGCTGCACTCTACGCTGTTTTGCAACTTTATGCAAAACTTTGGAACTTCCACTTCCACTTCCACTTCACCGGTGGGTACCCGGCGGCACTGGGGATCGAACCCCGCACCTCCCGCATGCGAGGCGGATGCTCAACCACTTGGCCACCGCTGCGGTTATATAATGAGAAGCCATCCTTTCTGTACTACCAAATTATTTGCTGCACTCTACGCTGTTTTGCAACTTTATGCAAAACTTTGGAACTTCCACTTCCACTTCCACTTCACCGGTGGGTACCCGGCGGCACTGGGGATCGAACCCCGCACCTCCCGCATGCGAGGCGGATGCTCAACCACTTGGCCACCGCTGCGGTTATATAATGAGAAGCCATCCTTTCTGTACTACCAAATTATTTGCTGCACTCTACGCTGTTTTGCAACTTTATGCAAAACTTTGGAACTTCCACTTCCACTTCACCGGTGGGTACCCGGCGGCACTGGGGATCGAACCCCGCACCTCCCGCATGCGAGGCGGATGCTCAACCACTTGGCCACCGCTGCGGTTATATAATGAGAAGCCATCCTTTCTGTACTACCAAATTATTTGCTGCACTCTACGCTGTTTTGCAACTTTATGCAAAACTTTGGACTTCCACTTCCACTTCCACTTCACCGGTGGGTACCCGGCGGCACTGGGGATCGAACCCCGCACCTCCCGCATGCGAGGCGGATGCTCAACCACTTGGCCACCGCTGCGGTTATATAATGAGAAGCCATCCTTTCTGTACTACCAAATTATTTGCTGCACTCTACGCTGTTTTGCAACTTTATGCAAAACTTTGGAACTTCCACTTCCACTTCACCGGTGGGTACCCGGCGGCACTGGGGATCGAACCCCGCACCTCCCGCATGCGAGGCGGATGCTCAACCACTTGGCCACCGCTGCGGTTATATAATGAGAAGCCATCCTTTCTGTACTACCAAATTATTTGCTGCACTCTACGCTGTTTTGCAACTTTATGCAAAACTTTGGAACTTCCCTTCCACTTCCACTTCACCGGTGGGTACCCGGCGGCACTGGGGATCGAACCCCGCACCTCCCGCATGCGAGGCGGATGCTCAACCACTTGGCCACCGCTGCGGTTATATAATGAGAAGCCATCCTTTCTGTACTACCAAATTATTTGCTGCACTCTACGCTGTTTTGCAACTTTATGCAAAACTTTGGAACTTCCACTTCCACTTCCACTTCACCGGTGGGTACCCGGCGGCACTGGGGATCGAACCCCGCACCTCCCGCATGCGAGGCGGATGCTCAACCACTTGGCCACCGCTGCGGTTATATAATGAGAAGCCATCCTTTCTGTACTACCAAATTATTTGCTGCACTCTACGCTGTTTTGCAACTTTATGCAAAACTTTGGAACTTCCACTTCCACTTCACCGGTGGGTACCCGGCGGCACTGGGGATCGAACCCCGCACCTCCCGCATGCGAGGCGGATGCTCAACCACTTGGCCACCGCTGCGGTTATATAATGAGAAGCCATCCTTTCTGTACTACCAAATTATTTGCTGCACTCTACGCTGTTTTGCAACTTTATGCAAAACTTTGGAACTTCCACTTCCACTTCACCGGTGGGTACCCGGCGGCACTGGGGATCGAACCCCGCACCTCCCGCATGCGAGGCGGATGCTCAACCACTTGGCCACCGCTGCGGTTATATAATGAGAAGCCATCCTTTCTGTACTACCAAATTATTTGCTGCACTCTACGCTGTTTTGCAACTTTATGCAAAACTTTGGAACTTCCACTTCCACTTCCACTTCACCGGTGGGTACCCGGCGGCACTGGGGATCGAACCCCGCACCTCCCGCATGCGAGGCGGATGCTCAACCACTTGGCCACCGCTGCGGTTATATAATGAGAAGCCATCCTTTCTGTACTACCAAATTATTTGCTGCACTCTACGCTGTTTTGCAACTTTATGCAAAACTTTGGAACTTCCACTTCCACTTCCACTTCACCGGTGGGTACCCGGCGGCACTGGGGATCGAACCCCGCACCTCCCGCATGCGAGGCGGATGCTCAACCACTTGGCCACCGCTGCGGTTATATAATGAGAAGCCATCCTTTCTGTACTACCAAATTATTTGCTGCACTCTACGCTGTTTTGCAACTTTATGCAAAACTTTGGAACTTCCACTTCCACTTCCACTTCACCGGTGGGTACCCGGCGGCACTGGGGATCGAACCCCGCACCTCCCGCATGCGAGGCGGATGCTCAACCACTTGGCCACCGCTGCGGTTATATAATGAGAAGCCATCCTTTCTGTACTACCAAATTATTTGCTGCACTCTACGCTGTTTTGCAACTTTATGCAAAACTTTGGAACTTCCACTTCCACTTCCACTTCACCGGTGGGTACCCGGCGGCACTGGGGATCGAACCCCGCACCTCCCGCATGCGAGGCGGATGCTCAACCACTTGGCCACCGCTGCGGTTATATAATGAGAAGCCATCCTTTCTGTACTACCAAATTATTTGCTGCACTCTACGCTGTTTTGCAACTTTATGCAAAACTTTGGAACTTCCACTTCCACTTCCACTTCACCGGTGGGTACCCGGCGGCACTGGGGATCGAACCCCGCACCTCCCGCATGCGAGGCGGATGCTCAACCACTTGGCCACCGCTGCGGTTATATAATGAGAAGCCATCCTTTCTGTACTACCAAATTATTTGCTGCACTCTACGCTGTTTTGCAACTTTATGCAAAACTTTGGAACTTCCACTTCCACTTCCACTTCACCGGTGGGTACCCGGCGGCACTGGGGATCGAACCCCGCACCTCCCGCATGCGAGGCGGATGCTCAACCACTTGGCCACCGCTGCGGTTATATAATGAGAAGCCATCCTTTCTGTACTACCAAATTATTTGCTGCACTCTACGCTGTTTTGCAACTTTATGCAAAACTTTGGAACTTCCACTTCCACTTCCACCACCGGTGGGTACCCGGCGGCACTGGGGATCGAACCCCGCACCTCCCGCATGCGAGGCGGATGCTCAACCACTTGGCCACCGCTGCGGTTATATAATGAGAAGCCATCCTTTCTGTACTACCAAATTATTTGCTGCACTCTACGCTGTTTTGCAACTTTATGCAAAACTTTGGAACTTCCACTTCCACTTCCACTTCACCGGTGGGTACCCGGCGGCACTGGGGATCGAACCCCGCACCTCCCGCATGCGAGGCGGATGCTCAACCACTTGGCCACCGCTGCGGTTATATAATGAGAAGCCATCCTTTCTGTACTACCAAATTATTTGCTGCACTCTACGCTGTTTTGCAACTTTATGCAAAACTTTGGAACTTCCACTTCCACTTCCACTTCACCGGTGGGTACCCGGCGGCACTGGGGATCGAACCCCGCACCTCCCGCATGCGAGGCGGATGCTCAACCACTTGGCCACCGCTGCGGTTATATAATGAAAAGCCATCCTTTCTGTACTACCAAATTATTTGCTGCACTCTACGCTGTTTTGCAACTTTATGCAAAACTTTGGAACTTCCACTTCCACTTCCACTTCACCGGTGGGTACCCGGCGGCACTGGGGATCGAACCCCGCACCTCCCGCATGCGAGGCGGATGCTCAACCACTTGGCCACCGCTGCGGTTATATAATGAAAAGCCATCCTTTCTGTACTACCAAATTATTTGCTGCACTCTACGCTGTTTTGCAACTTTATGCAAAACTTTGGAACTTCCACTTCCACTTCCACTTCACCGGTGGGTACCCGGCGGCACTGGGGATCGAACCCCGCACCTCCCGCATGCGAGGCGGATGCTCAACCACTTGGCCACCGCTGCGGTTATATAATGAAAAGCCATCCTTTCTGTACTACCAAATTATTTGCTGCACTCTACGCTGTTTTGCAACTTTATGCAAAACTTTGGAACTTCCACTTCCACTTCCACTTCACCGGTGGGTACCCGGCGGCACTGGGGATCGAACCCCGCACCTCCCGCATGCGAGGCGGATGCTCAACCACTTGGCCACCGCTGCGGTTATATAATGAAAAGCCATCCTTTCTGTACTACCAAATTATTTGCTGCACTCTACGCTGTTTTGCAACTTTATGCAAAACTTTGGAACTTCCACTTCCACTTCCACTTCACCGGTGGGTACCCGGCGGCACTGGGGATCGAACCCCGCACCTCCCGCATGCGAGGCGGATGCTCAACCACTTGGCCACCGCTGCGGTTATATAATGAGAAGCCATCCTTTCTGTACTACCAAATTATTTGCTGCACTCTACGCTGTTTTGCAACTTTATGCAAAACTTTGGAACTTCCACTTCCACTTCACCGGTGGGTACCCGGCGGCACTGGGGATCGAACCCCGCACCTCCCGCATGCGAGGCGGATGCTCAACCACTTGGCCACCGCTGCGGTTATATAATGAGAAGCCATCCTTTCTGTACTACCAAATTATTTGCTGCACTCTACGCTGTTTTGCAACTTTATGCAAAACTTTGGAACTTCCACTTCCACTTCACCGGTGGGTACCCGGCGGCACTGGGGATCGAACCCCGCACCTCCCGCATGCGAGGCGGATGCTCAACCACTTGGCCACCGCTGCGGTTATATAATGAGAAGCCATCCTTTCTGTACTACCAAATTATTTGCTGCACTCTACGCTGTTTTGCAACTTTATGCAAAACTTTGGAACTTCCACTTCCACTTCACCGGTGGGTACCCGGCGGCACTGGGGATCGAACCCCGCACCTCCCGCATGCGAGGCGGATGCTCAACCACTTGGCCACCGCTGCGGTTATATAATGAGAAGCCATCCTTTCTGTACTACCAAATTATTTGCTGCACTCTACGCTGTTTTGCAACTTTATGCAAAACTTTGGAACTTCCACTTCCACTTCCACTTCACCGGTGGGTACCCGGCGGCACTGGGGATCGAACCCCGCACCTCCCGCATGCGAGGCGGATGCTCAACCACTTGGCCACCGCTGCGGTTATATAATGAGAAGCCATCCTTTCTGTACTACCAAATTATTTGCTGCACTCTACGCTGTTTTGCAACTTTATGCAAAACTTTGGAACTTCCACTTCCACTTCCACTTCACCGGTGGGTACCCGGCGGCACTGGGGATCGAACCCCGCACCTCCCGCATGCGAGGCGGATGCTCAACCACTTGGCCACCGCTGCGGTTATATAATGAGAAGCCATCCTTTCTGTACTACCAAATTATTTGCTGCACTCTACGCTGTTTTGCAACTTTATGCAAAACTTTGGAACTTCCACTTCCACTTCCACTTCCACTTCACCGGTGGGTACCCGGCGGCACTGGGGATCGAACCCCGCACCTCCCGCATGCGAGGCGGATGCTCAACCACTTGGCCACCGCTGCGGTTATATAATGAGAAGCCATCCTTTCTGTACTACCAAATTATTTGCTGCACTCTACGCTGTTTTGCAACTTTATGCAAAACTTTGGAACTTCCACTTCCACTTCCACTTCACCGGTGGGTACCCGGCGGCACTGGGGATCGAACCCCGCACCTCCCGCATGCGAGGCGGATGCTCAACCACTTGGCCACCGCTGCGGTTATATAATGAGAAGCCATCCTTTCTGTACTACCAAATTATTTGCTGCACTCTACGCTGTTTTGCAACTTTATGCAAAACTTTGGAACTTCCACTTCCACTTCCACTTCACCGGTGGGTACCCGGCGGCACTGGGGATCGAACCCCGCACCTCCCGCATGCGAGGCGGATGCTCAACCACTTGGCCACCGCTGCGGTTATATAATGAGAAGCCATCCTTTCTGTACTACCAAATTATTTGCTGCACTCTACGCTGTTTTGCAACTTTATGCAAAACTTTGGAACTTCCACTTCCACTTCCACTTCCACTTCACCGGTGGGTACCCGGCGGCACTGGGGATCGAACCCCGCACCTCCCGCATGCGAGGCGGATGCTCAACCACTTGGCCACCGCTGCGGTTATATAATGAGAAGCCATCCTTTCTGTACTACCAAATTATTTGCTGCACTCTACGCTGTTTTGCAACTTTATGCAAAACTTTGGAACTTCCACTTCCACTTCCACTTCACCGGTGGGTACCCGGCGGCACTGGGGATCGAACCCCGCACCTCCCGCATGCGAGGCGGATGCTCAACCACTTGGCCACCGCTGCGGTTATATAATGAGAAGCCATCCTTTCTGTACTACCAAATTATTTGCTGCACTCTACGCTGTTTTGCAACTTTATGCAAAACTTTGGAACTTCCACTTCCACTTCCACTTCACCGGTGGGTACCCGGCGGCACTGGGGATCGAACCCCGCACCTCCCGCATGCGAGGCGGATGCTCAACCACTTGGCCACCGCTGCGGTTATATAATGAGAAGCCATCCTTTCTGTACTACCAAATTATTTGCTGCACTCTACGCTGTTTTGCAACTTTATGCAAAACTTTGGAACTTCCACTTCACTTCCACTTCCACTTCACTTCACCGGTGGGTACCCGGCGGCACTGGGGATCGAACCCCGCACCTCCCGCATGCGAGGCGGATGCTCAACCACTTGGCCACCGCTGCGGTTATATAATGAGAAGCCATCCTTTCTGTACTACCAAATTATTTGCTGCACTCTACGCTGTTTTGCAACTTTATGCAAAACTTTGGAACTTCCACTTCCACTTCCACTTCCACTTCACCGGTGGGTACCCGGCGGCACTGGGGATCGAACCCCGCACCTCCCGCATGCGAGGCGGATGCTCAACCACTTGGCCACCGCTGCGGTTATATAATGAGAAGCCATCCTTTCTGTACTACCAAATTATTTGCTGCACTCTACGCTGTTTTGCAACTTTATGCAAAACTTTGGAACTTCCACTTCCACTTCCACTTCCACTTCACCGGTGGGTACCCGGCGGCACTGGGGATCGAACCCCGCACCTCCCGCATGCGAGGCGGATGCTCAACCACTTGGCCACCGCTGCGGTTATATAATGAGAAGCCATCCTTTCTGTACTACCAAATTATTTGCTGCACTCTACGCTGTTTTGCAACTTTATGCAAAACTTTGGAACTTCCACTTCCACTTCCACTTCACCGGTGGGTACCCGGCGGCACTGGGGATCGAACCCCGCACCTCCCGCATGCGAGGCGGATGCTCAACCACTTGGCCACCGCTGCGGTTATATAATGAGAAGCCATCCTTTCTGTACTACCAAATTATTTGCTGCACTCTACGCTGTTTTGCA
The DNA here is from genome assembly GCA_030143305.2 of Amblyomma americanum. Taxonomy (NCBI): domain Eukaryota; kingdom Metazoa; phylum Arthropoda; class Arachnida; order Ixodida; family Ixodidae; genus Amblyomma; species Amblyomma americanum. Next base: position 37,725 of record JARKHS020015885.1, read on the forward strand.
ACTTTATGCAAAACTTTGGAACGTCCACTTCCACTTCCACTTCACCGGTGGGTACCCGGCGGCACTGGGGATCGAACCCCGCACCTCCCGCATGCGAGGCGGATGCTCAACCACTTGGCCACCGCTGCGGTTATATAATGAGAAGCCATCCTTTCTGTACTACCAAATTATTTGCTGCACTCTACGCTGTTTTGCAACTTTATGCAAAACTTTGGAACTTCCACTTCCACTTCCACTTCACCGGTGGGTACCCGGCGGCACTGGGGATCGAACCCCGCACCTCCCGCATGCGAGGCGGATGCTCAACCACTTGGCCACCGCTGCGGTTATATAATGAGAAGCCATCCTTTCTGTACTACCAAATTATTTGCTGCACTCTACGCTGTTTTGCAACTTTATGCAAAACTTTGGATACTTCCACTTCCACTTCACCGGTGGGTACCCGGCGGCACTGGGGATCGAACCCCGCACCTCCCGCATGCGAGGCGGATGCTCAACCACTTGGCCACCGCTGCGGTTATATAATGAAAAGCCATCCTTTCTGTACTACCAAATTATTTGCTGCACTCTACGCTGTTTTGCAACTTTATGCAAAACTTTGGAACTTCCACTTCCACTTCCACTTCACCGGTGGGTACCCGGCGGCACTGGGGATCGAACCCCGCACCTCCCGCATGCGAGGCGGATGCTCAACCACTTGGCCACCGCTGCGGTTATATAATGAAAAGCCATCCTTTCTGTACTACCAAATTATTTGCTGCACTCTACGCTGTTTTGCAACTTTATGCAAAACTTTGGAACTTCCACTTCCACTTCCACTTCACCGGTGGGTACCCGGCGGCACTGGGGATCGAACCCCGCACCTCCCGCATGCGAGGCGGATGCTCAACCACTTGGCCACCGCTGCGGTTATATAATGAAAAGCCATCCTTTCTGTACTACCAAATTATTTGCTGCACTCTACGCTGTTTTGCAACTTTATGCAAAACTTTGGAACTTCCACTTCCACTTCCACTTCACCGGTGGGTACCCGGCGGCACTGGGGATCGAACCCCGCACCTCCCGCATGCGAGGCGGATGCTCAACCACTTGGCCACCGCTGCGGTTATATAATGAAAAGCCATCCTTTCTGTACTACCAAATTATTTGCTGCACTCTACGCTGTTTTGCAACTTTATGCAAAACTTTGGAACTTCCACTTCCACTTCCACTTCACCGGTGGGTACCCGGCGGCACTGGGGATCGAACCCCGCACCTCCCGCATGCGAGGCGGATGCTCAACCACTTGGCCACCGCTGCGGTTATATAATGAAAAGCCATCCTTTCTGTACTACCAAATAATTTGCTGCACTCTACGCTGTTTTGCAACTTTATGCAAAACTTTGGAACTTCCACTCACTTCCACTTCACCGGTGGGTACCCGGCGGCACTGGGGATCGAACCCCGCACCTCCCGCATGCGAGGCGGATGCTCAACCACTTGGCCACCGCTGCGGTTATATAATGAAAAGCCATCCTTTCTGTACTACCAAATAATTTGCTGCACTCTACGCTGTTTTGCAACTTTATGCAAAACTTTGGAACTTCCACTTCCACTTCCACTTCACCGGTGGGTACCCGGCGGCACTGGGGATCGAACCCCGCACCTCCCGCATGCGAGGCGGATGCTCAACCACTTGGCCACCGCTGCGGTTATATAATGAAAAGCCATCCTTTCTGTACTACCAAATTATTTGCTGCACTCTACGCTGTTTTGCAAATTTATGCAAAACTTTGGAACTTCCACTTCACCGGTGGGTACCCGGCGGCACTGGGGATCGAACCCCGCACCTCCCGCATGCGAGGCGGATGCTCAACCACTTGGCCACCGCTGCGGTTATATAATGAAAAGCCATCCTTTCTGTACTACCAAATTATTTGCTGCACTCTACGCTGTTTTGCAAATTTATGCAAAACTTTGGAACTTCCACTTCCACTTCACCGGTGGGTACCCGGCGGCACTGGGGATCGAACCCCGCACCTCCCGCATGCGAGGCGGATGCTCAACCACTTGGCCACCGCTGCGGTTATATAATGAAAAGCCATCCTTTCTGTACTACCAAATTATTTGCTGCACTCTACGCTGTTTTGCAAATTTATGCAAAACTTTGGAACTTCCACTTCCACTTCACCGGTGGGTACCCGGCGGCACTGGGGATCGAACCCCGCACCTCCCGCATGCGAGGCGGATGCTCAACCACTTGGCCACCGCTGCGGTTATATAATGAAAAGCCATCCTTTCTGTACTACCAAATTATTTGCTGCACTCTACGCTGTTTTGCAAATTTATGCAAAACTTTGGAACTTCCACTTCCACTTCACCGGTGGGTACCCGGCGGCACTGGGGATCGAACCCCGCACCTCCCGCATGCGAGGCGGATGCTCAACCACTTGGCCACCGCTGCGGTTATATAATGAAAAGCCATCCTTTCTGTACTACCAAATTATTTGCTGCACTCTACGCTGTTTTGCAAATTTATGCAAAACTTTGGAACTTCCACTTCCACTTCACCGGTGGGTACCCGGCGGCACTGGGGATCGAACCCCGCACCTCCCGCATGCGAGGCGGATGCTCAACCACTTGGCCACCGCTGCGGTTATATAATGAAAAGCCATCCTTTCTGTACTACCAAATTATTTGCTGCACTCTACGCTGTTTTGCAAATTTATGCAAAACTTTGGAACTTCCACTTCCACTTCACCGGTGGGTACCCGGCGGCACTGGGGATCGAACCCCGCACCTCCCGCATGCGAGGCGGATGCTCAACCACTTGGCCACCGCTGCGGTTATATAATGAAAAGCCATCCTTTCTGTACTACCAAATTATTTGCTGCACTCTACGCTGTTTTGCAAATTTATGCAAAACTTTGGAACTTCCACTTCCACTTCACCGGTGGGTACCCGGCGGCACTGGGGATCGAACCCCGCACCTCCCGCATGCGAGGCGGATGCTCAACCACTTGGCCACCGCTGCGGTTATATAATGAAAAGCCATCCTTTCTGTACTACCAAATTATTTGCTGCACTCTACGCTGTTTTGCAAATTTATGCAAAACTTTGGAACTTCCACTTCCACTTCACCGGTGGGTACCCGGCGGCACTGGGGATCGAACCCCGCACCTCCCGCATGCGAGGCGGATGCTCAACCACTTGGCCACCGCTGCGGTTATATAATGAAAAGCCATCCTTTCTGTACTACCAAATTATTTGCTGCACTCTACGCTGTTTTGCAAATTTATGCAAAACTTTGGAACTTCCACTTCCACTTCACCGGTGGGTACCCGGCGGCACTGGGGATCGAACCCCGCACCTCCCGCATGCGAGGCGGATGCTCAACCACTTGGCCACCGCTGCGGTTATATAATGAAAAGCCATCCTTTCTGTACTACCAAATTATTTGCTGCACTCTACGCTGTTTTGCAAATTTATGCAAAACTTTGGAACTTCCACTTCCACTTCACCGGTGGGTACCCGGCGGCACTGGGGATCGAACCCCGCACCTCCCGCATGCGAGGCGGATGCTCAACCACTTGGCCACCGCTGCGGTTATATAATGAAAAGCCATCCTTTCTGTACTACCAAATTATTTGCTGCACTCTACGCTGTTTTGCAAATTTATGCAAAACTTTGGAACTTCCACTTCCACTTCACCGGTGGGTACCCGGCGGCACTGGGGATCGAACCCCGCACCTCCCGCATGCGAGGCGGATGCTCAACCACTTGGCCACCGCTGCGGTTATATAATGAAAAGCCATCCTTTCTGTACTACCAAATTATTTGCTGCACTCTACGCTGTTTTGCAAATTTATGCAAAACTTTGGAACTTCCACTTCCACTTCACCGGTGGGTACCCGGCGGCACTGGGGATCGAACCCCGCACCTCCCGCATGCGAGGCGGATGCTCAACCACTTGGCCACCGCTGCGGTTATATAATGAAAAGCCATCCTTTCTGTACTACCAAATTATTTGCTGCACTCTACGCTGTTTTGCAAATTTATGCAAAACTTTGGAACTTCCACTTCCACTTCACCGGTGGGTACCCGGCGGCACTGGGGATCGAACCCCGCACCTCCCGCATGCGAGGCGGATGCTCAACCACTTGGCCACCGCTGCGGTTATATAATGAAAAGCCATCCTTTCTGTACTACCAAATTATTTGCTGCACTCTACGCTGTTTTGCAAATTTATGCAAAACTTTGGAACTTCCACTTCCACTTCACCGGTGGGTACCCGGCGGCACTGGGGATCGAACCCCGCACCTCCCGCATGCGAGGCGGATGCTCAACCACTTGGCCACCGCTGCGGTTATATAATGAAAAGCCATCCTTTCTGTACTACCAAATTATTTGCTGCACTCTACGCTGTTTTGCAAATTTATGCAAAACTTTGGAACTTCCACTTCCACTTCACCGGTGGGTACCCGGCGGCACTGGGGATCGAACCCCGCACCTCCCGCATGCGAGGCGGATGCTCAACCACTTGGCCACCGCTGCGGTTATATAATGAAAAGCCATCCTTTCTGTACTACCAAATTATTTGCTGCACTCTACGCTGTTTTGCAAATTTATGCAAAACTTTGGAACTTCCACTTCCACTTCACCGGTGGGTACCCGGCGGCACTGGGGATCGAACCCCGCACCTCCCGCATGCGAGGCGGATGCTCAACCACTTGGCCACCGCTGCGGTTATATAATGAAAAGCCATCCTTTCTGTACTACCAAATTATTTGCTGCACTCTACGCTGTTTTGCAAATTTATGCAAAACTTTGGAACTTCCACTTCCACTTCACCGGTGGGTACCCGGCGGCACTGGGGATCGAACCCCGCACCTCCCGCATGCGAGGCGGATGCTCAACCACTTGGCCACCGCTGCGGTTATATAATGAAAAGCCATCCTTTCTGTACTACCAAATTATTTGCTGCACTCTACGCTGTTTTGCAAATTTATGCAAAACTTTGGAACTTCCACTTCCACTTCACCGGTGGGTACCCGGCGGCACTGGGGATCGAACCCCGCACCTCCCGCATGCGAGGCGGATGCTCAACCACTTGGCCACCGCTGCGGTTATATAATGAAAAGCCATCCTTTCTGTACTACCAAATTATTTGCTGCACTCTACGCTGTTTTGCAAATTTATGCAAAACTTTGGAACTTCCACTTCCACTTCACCGGTGGGTACCCGGCGGCACTGGGGATCGAACCCCGCACCTCCCGCATGCGAGGCGGATGCTCAACCACTTGGCCACCGCTGCGGTTATATAATGAAAAGCCATCCTTTCTGTACTACCAAATTATTTGCTGCACTCTACGCTGTTTTGCAAATTTATGCAAAACTTTGGAACTTCCACTTCCACTTCACCGGTGGGTACCCGGCGGCACTGGGGATCGAACCCCGCACCTCCCGCATGCGAGGCGGATGCTCAACCACTTGGCCACCGCTGCGGTTATATAATGAAAAGCCATCCTTTCTGTACTACCAAATTATTTGCTGCACTCTACGCTGTTTTGCAAATTTATGCAAAACTTTGGAACTTCCACTTCCACTTCACCGGTGGGTACCCGGCGGCACTGGGGATCGAACCCCGCACCTCCCGCATGCGAGGCGGATGCTCAACCACTTGGCCACCGCTGCGGTTATATAATGAAAAGCCATCCTTTCTGTACTACCAAATTATTTGCTGCACTCTACGCTGTTTTGCAAATTTATGCAAAACTTTGGAACTTCCACTTCCACTTCACCGGTGGGTACCCGGCGGCACTGGGGATCGAACCCCGCACCTCCCGCATGCGAGGCGGATGCTCAACCACTTGGCCACCGCTGCGGTTATATAATGAAAAGCCATCCTTTCTGTACTACCAAATTATTTGCTGCACTCTACGCTGTTTTGCAAATTTATGCAAAACTTTGGAACTTCCACTTCCACTTCACCGGTGGGTACCCGGCGGCACTGGGGATCGAACCCCGCACCTCCCGCATGCGAGGCGGATGCTCAACCACTTGGCCACCGCTGCGGTTATATAATGAAAAGCCATCCTTTCTGTACTACCAAATTATTTGCTGCACTCTACGCTGTTTTGCAAATTTATGCAAAACTTTGGAACTTCCACTTCCACTTCACCGGTGGGTACCCGGCGGCACTGGGGATCGAACCCCGCACCTCCCGCATGCGAGGCGGATGCTCAACCACTTGGCCACCGCTGCGGTTATATAATGAAAAGCCATCCTTTCTGTACTACCAAATTATTTGCTGCACTCTACGCTGTTTTGCAAATTTATGCAAAACTTTGGAACTTCCACTTCCACTTCACCGGTGGGTACCCGGCGGCACTGGGGATCGAACCCCGCACCTCCCGCATGCGAGGCGGATGCTCAACCACTTGGCCACCGCTGCGGTTATATAATGAAAAGCCATCCTTTCTGTACTACCAAATTATTTGCTGCACTCTACGCTGTTTTGCAAATTTATGCAAAACTTTGGAACTTCCACTTCCACTTCACCGGTGGGTACCCGGCGGCACTGGGGATCGAACCCCGCACCTCCCGCATGCGAGGCGGATGCTCAACCACTTGGCCACCGCTGCGGTTATATAATGAAAAGCCATCCTTTCTGTACTACCAAATTATTTGCTGCACTCTACGCTGTTTTGCAAATTTATGCAAAACTTTGGAACTTCCACTTCCACTTCACCGGTGGGTACCCGGCGGCACTGGGGATCGAACCCCGCACCTCCCGCATGCGAGGCGGATGCTCAACCACTTGGCCACCGCTGCGGTTATATAATGAAAAGCCATCCTTTCTGTACTACCAAATTATTTGCTGCACTCTACGCTGTTTTGCAAATTTATGCAAAACTTTGGAACTTCCACTTCCACTTCACCGGTGGGTACCCGGCGGCACTGGGGATCGAACCCCGCACCTCCCGCATGCGAGGCGGATGCTCAACCACTTGGCCACCGCTGCGGTTATATAATGAAAAGCCATCCTTTCTGTACTACCAAATTATTTGCTGCACTCTACGCTGTTTTGCAAATTTATGCAAAACTTTGGAACTTCCACTTCCACTTCACCGGTGGGTACCCGGCGGCACTGGGGATCGAACCCCGCACCTCCCGCATGCGAGGCGGATGCTCAACCACTTGGCCACCGCTGCGGTTATATAATGAAAAGCCATCCTTTCTGTACTACCAAATTATTTGCTGCACTCTACGCTGTTTTGCAAATTTATGCAAAACTTTGGAACTTCCACTTCCACTTCACCGGTGGGTACCCGGCGGCACTGGGGATCGAACCCCGCACCTCCCGCATGCGAGGCGGATGCTCAACCACTTGGCCACCGCTGCGGTTATATAATGAAAAGCCATCCTTTCTGTACTACCAAATTATTTGCTGCACTCTACGCTGTTTTGCAAATTTATGCAAAACTTTGGAACTTCCACTTCCACTTCACCGGTGGGTACCCGGCGGCACTGGGGATCGAACCCCGCACCTCCCGCATGCGAGGCGGATGCTCAACCACTTGGCCACCGCTGCGGTTATATAATGAAAAGCCATCCTTTCTGTACTACCAAATTATTTGCTGCACTCTACGCTGTTTTGCAAATTTATGCAAAACTTTGGAACTTCCACTTCCACTTCACCGGTGGGTACCCGGCGGCACTGGGGATCGAACCCCGCACCTCCCGCATGCGAGGCGGATGCTCAACCACTTGGCCACCGCTGCGGTTATATAATGAAAAGCCATCCTTTCTGTACTACCAAATTATTTGCTGCACTCTACGCTGTTTTGCAAATTTATGCAAAACTTTGGAACTTCCACTTCCACTTCACCGGTGGGTACCCGGCGGCACTGGGGATCGAACCCCGCACCTCCCGCATGCGAGGCGGATGCTCAACCACTTGGCCACCGCTGCGGTTATATAATGAAAAGCCATCCTTTCTGTACTACCAAATTATTTGCTGCACTCTACGCTGTTTTGCAAATTTATGCAAAACTTTGGAACTTCCACTTCCACTTCACCGGTGGGTACCCGGCGGCACTGGGGATCGAACCCCGCACCTCCCGCATGCGAGGCGGATGCTCAACCACTTGGCCACCGCTGCGGTTATATAATGAAAAGCCATCCTTTCTGTACTACCAAATTATTTGCTGCACTCTACGCTGTTTTGCAAATTTATGCAAAACTTTGGAACTTCCACTTCCACTTCACCGGTGGGTACCCGGCGGCACTGGGGATCGAACCCCGCACCTCCCGCATGCGAGGCGGATGCTCAACCACTTGGCCACCGCTGCGGTTATATAATGAAAAGCCATCCTTTCTGTACTACCAAATTATTTGCTGCACTCTACGCTGTTTTGCAAATTTATGCAAAACTTTGGAACTTCCACTTCCACTTCACCGGTGGGTACCCGGCGGCACTGGGGATCGAACCCCGCACCTCCCGCATGCGAGGCGGATGCTCAACCACTTGGCCACCGCTGCGGTTATATAATGAAAAGCCATCCTTTCTGTACTACCAAATTATTTGCTGCACTCTACGCTGTTTTGCAAATTTATGCAAAACTTTGGAACTTCCACTTCCACTTCACCGGTGGGTACCCGGCGGCACTGGGGATCGAACCCCGCACCTCCCGCATGCGAGGCGGATGCTCA